>OY744538.1:91582252-91662252 GCA_963556195.1 Sepiola atlantica | reverse complement strand
TTATCTTTTGTACCCACACCCGTATATGTTATCTGCTTTTAGCCACACAGTCTTTGAGTATTACAAATTTCTAAGCATTTGAATATATAAATTTTCTACAAATAATTAGACTTGCTTTACGTATATAAATTGAAAAGTAAAAATTAGGTGGGAAAAAGAAAAGTACATTAAGAAAAACAAAATATCTTTGCTTTGTTTTTTTTCGCTTGTTATTCCCCAAGAAGTCCCAAGAGCAACTTCTTGTAATCTCCACTCGTATCAGAAGAAACAGCATGAGCCAAACTCTTGCCGTACATATGCTGGTAGGCGACTTTGATGCTTTGCAGGTCAATCTGGAAATTGGAACCAAAAGAAATTCAAACACAATCACTTTTAATCAATAATTAACAATAATTTATATCAATCTATATCTTAACATAATAGAAAAATGATCAATGTATCCCATGTATATAAGTAAGCAAAGTTCATTTATATTCCAAAAGCCAACATTTTCATATTTTTCTTACAAAACATTTTCAAAACAGATACATTTTAGTGCAAGTTATTTTACGAATTGTTTCGCTTAAAGTGAACGAACATTATTATGTCAATATTGAATCGGTCCACCTTAAGCTCATCAGAAAGTACATAAAAAGTTCTTCATTTGAAAAAATTATACAATGTAGTTTGACATGGATGACAAACGTTCAAAAAGGAAACTTTGAACTTACGTGCAACCCTCGGAGGTTCGCCATCTTGAAACGACAATTCAGAGTTAGCAACATAAATCACGTAACCTATTCCAGCAATTTTAATTTAGCTTTTAGCTTATTGTTCATCTATAAAATATTGAATTTAACTCAAAGATAATTTTCATTGCATAATTTACTTCATTAATATTGTTAGTATCTATTTACTTCATTTGAATACAAAACTAAGTATATATATATATATATATATATATATATATATATATATAATAGATATGAGGTAAACAAATTTATGAGATATTCATTTACATATGTTCCAAGAATTTAACATAAACAACAGTTTCATTTAAAAAGATAAGTTGTTTTTAATATACCGTAACAATTATTGGTTTCATGCTTCCGCGATCGTCAGACGGTGTAATTTCCGAATTTGGAGTCAAATTCTATGATTTATTGTCATTCTCTGGTTCTTGATTTTTTTTTTTGTTTTTTTACTTGAATTCATTCTACACAAGTCACATTGCCACTGAGACGTAAGGGGCTAGTGTGGATTACGGAAATTAAAGGGGCATCCTAAGTGAGGAGTTGTGCAGCAAGATATTTGTTCACATTATACTTAATTTTCTGCATGTTGGTAGAGTCATGGAAACAGGGAGCAAGGAGGGAGTTCCAAAGGCTGACAGCTCGAGGAAAGAAGCTAGTAGAGTAGAAAGCCCTCCGACATCTGGGGACCTCCACAGATGGGATTTAACTGATTGTCAAGTTGGTATTTACGTTAAGGGGGCACCAGAGAAGCCAGTTCATCGGAGCACATTCCATTGAAGTACTTGTAAAGCAAGCACAGTGATGCGACAATGGGATAAAGGCTGGAGTTTGGTTAGCAATGTGGGACCTATTAGATTAGAGACTCTATTTTGAATTGTGTCTAAGAGCGAGAGACTAGTGGATGATGCTTCAGCCCAGATGTGACAACAATACTCTATTCATGGACGGATGGTGACTTTGTAGAGATATAAAATACTGGAAGGTGTGAGAAGTTTTCTAGCACGGTAGAAAGAGCTCACTTTCCTTGCAGCCTTGGCAATGTCTTCTATGTATTTTTTCCCATCTGGATCTCAATTCCAGAGTCCTTTTTTTGCGATTCTATTATATCATTTTCATTTATTTATTTTTCTCAGTTTTCATAAGCAAACTAGCATTATAACAAAGATACTCATTTGTATAATTTCGATCATTCAAACTACTGTTCTCATGTTGGGTTTCACAACGTTTCAACCGATGTAACCCCCGATCTTCTACAAGTGCTTCTTTTCAAACTTGGGAACTTTCTATTCGGTCATGACTGATGGAATGAAAACAATCTATCTCCATGGATTTGTAGCAGTTACATTAATGACCTATTTTGTTTAAATATATGTGCAGTATCATGCGTTAGATTGAGTCGTGGTTTGGCTTCACGCATCCGAGCCTGGACTGTTAACTGCGTGGGTGTTATGATGCATCTGTGCAGAAGCAAGATTAATACATGTAGACGTGTCTTGGCGCCAAAAAGACAATTCAAATCAGTTCCCGTTTTGATCGCCTCTTGATAGGATGTTATCCTGTGCTTGCAGTTTCACTATTAGTGGCCGGCTAGAATGGAACTTCCAGTATATAGCATTCGTTTATCGACAAAAGCCAGCCTACTGAACAATTTTCGTTGTGTTCCAGTTTTCCTTTGAATGAAAGTTGATAAATATTTAGTTGTGGAGATGTGGTCTTATTTATGGAAGATGGTGACCCTTTTCTTGTTCAATATTCAGATGCAGCCAGATACAACTAACTCTACCAAGTTACGTTCTTCATATTTACTTTCTTCTTAACCAACCAACAACATAACCTCTCCATCAAAAAACTAAAGATTAAATAAAGGGTTCAGTCTAAAATTCCATATAAATTCCCGAGTACGACAAAGATTCTTAAGTTCGAAAAGATGCACCGAAGGTCGGAGGTTAAACAAACAACGAAGATAAAAATAATAGTTTGAATAATCAAACTTATCAATTCTCAACTCAAAAAATCTGAAAGATACTCATATTTTACATTTCAACAATAAAGATTTGGGTCAGAATGAGATGGCTTGGCCATATCGAGCGAAGCTTCAGCTGGATCTCTCGGGTCAGAAACATGTCCATCGCATCAAGTTCGCAGGCTGGAAGACCAAAGCTCTCTTGGGATGAGCTGTGTAAACGCGACCATGCGGTACTGGTGATTGCAAACTTTGATCCTCGTAACTGCCGAGCCTGGAGAGGAAGACTTTGATCAAGATTGACAGACAGGCCCCACTCTCTTATAGAGGACTAATCAAAGGCCCGTTAAAAATAAATTTGATGATGATGATGATGATGATGATAGGGGTTCTTTAATAGGTACCTACGTGATGACCTCTTGGCCTGCAAACATTAAACATGCCTTTAATCTGGCCTTTTCAAAATAAAGTTTGGTGACCTCTGTTAGCTGAACACGGAATTACTTACCTCACACCTTGATACAATAACTCTGATAAGAGTGTGGTCTTTCGTGCCCATTCCACTGAGTGCTTTGTGAAGACAGTTGGCAAAGAACTCCGGCCGGTTACGGGAACAGGTAACTAAAAAGAAATAAAGGGTCTTAATTGCATGGAAGTTATTTGGGATACAAACGTTAAAGTGAGAAACGTGGCAAGATATTTCAATGAACATTCAAATCACTTGTCAGTCACCTGCTTAGTAAACTATTTACAATTTGGGAAAAGCTCATGCACCGGCTCATATATCTATCAAGAGATGGTCATGCATGCCACACATGAGGAGCTTCACATCGAGCCTTGGTGATTTTCCTTGAAGGCAGTAGTAAAGTTGCCTCAGTTACGTGTCGAGCGAAAAACCTCCAAAAAGTCTTCTAGCATCATTCAATTTCCACCTCGTAAATCTTGCTTCCCTTATTTTGTCCTTTAGTCCTCACATTTCATGAGTGATGTTTCTGACAAAGGGGGAAGAATTGCTGTTTTCTGGGTCGGAATCTATCCATCTAACACTTACCATTGGCTAGTTTTTGACCTTGAAGTGGTAATTTGTTTTTATCTTCTTACAGCAAGTAGCTTAATGTCTAGTCTGGAGCGATTTCCATAAAAAAAAAATTCAATTCAATTAATTTGGCAAAAAATAAAACAAGCATGTTTCAGTTGCCATCTAGGGAAAGGGTGGTAGAAATTTACACAGAATATGAATTATTCCCCTTGCTGATTTTTTTCTCCAATTCAATTCAATTCAATTTGGCAAAAAATAAAAAAGTTGCCATGTAAGGAAAGAGTGGTAGAAATTTACACAGAAGAGGATACAGTAGCCCATCACCTGTCCAAATTCACTTTAAATTGTTGCATTGTTGGCACATTTATTACCTCTCTTTGGGAGTCTATTCCAAGGTTCAGGGATCCTGATTAAGAAGGCGTCCCTCTTCCGGTTCAATCAAAATCGGCGGTGAAATAGTTCCATTAGAGACCATGGAATCAGTAGAGGTGGTAGATGTTGGATATCTGATATCTGCGATGGTTTAACAGAATGTCTCACTTTCAGCTCCTTCTGCAGAGGAATGTCTCACCGTCATATTTTCTCAAGACGTCATACGTCATTCACGATACACAATATAGTAGATGTAGCACGGAGAAGAGAAATGCTTTAGCGGAACGAAATACGTATCAACTGGATGAAAGAATGAGGATCCGTTGGCAGATGCACTGACAAAAGCCGAATCCTATTTAGTGTCGTCATAAATAATTAAATTTTCTCCATTCATCATTTTCAATTCCTTCATAATATTCTTCATTATTTAACTGAAAATCCATCTCATTAATACTTAACCTTGAGTGGCTTTTGGCTCTGATAAGTGGTAACTCATTAGTAAAAAAGAAAACTGCTGGAAGTAATCAAAAATGCCAACTTGTAAGAAGGTGGACCTTTGTAAACGCACAGTTTTGTTCGGATGTGTTTTTATTTAATACTATCCGTCTCTCTATCTTTCTCTCTTTTACCTCCTCTCCTCAACTACTTCTTTCTCCTTTTCCCATCCCATTCAAATCTAACTGGACACACACACAACTCTCCTTTATATAGATTCCTTGAGGAATTAGTTGGCATAAGGGCATTAACTTCTGAATAAAAAATCAGAGTTATTTCCCTTTAATAAATAAAATGTCTGAAAAAACAAGCCCCCCTAACAAAACCTGGGTCAGTTGACCCCCAAAGAATGAATATATTTTAAATTTTTTTAGATATTATTTATTCCGGGCAACGCTGATCAAGAATATATCAACTTTGTGGGTGCTTGTTTTGAACCTTTGAAAGATTTGATCAGAAATTCCCTCGAAACATCTTGAGTATAAAATGGTTACTATTTACACCAGACAACGCAAGACGTGAGAGATGATTTAGCAGCCGAGCATTGAGAGCACAATCATTGGATCTCATCTTAGCTGGTCAGGTCACAAGCAGATAAGTTGAAGGACTGCCTTGAAAACTCACTGATTAATAAAATATTGCTATTCCTGTGGAGAATTTTTCAGTTTGTGAAAAAGCTTGAGTCGAATCAGATCAAACTTGAGCAAATAAAATGTGCTGAAGTTGAATCAGATCAAACTTGAGTAATTAAAATGTGCTGAAGTTAAATCAGATCAAACTTGAGTCAATAAAATGTGCTGAAGTTAAATCAGATCAAACTTGAGTCAATAAAATGTGCTGAAGTTAAATCAGATCAAACTTGAGTCAATAAAATGTGCTGAAGTTAAATCAGATCAAACTTGAGTCAATAAAATGTGCTGAAGTTAAATCAGATCAAACTTGAGCAAATAAAATGTGCTGAAGTTGAATCCACTAAACCATGCGTTCAAAGATATTTTGAGTGAACACAGATATCGTGACTTCAATCCCTGAGCCCAGCTTCAACGAAAATACTAGATGTCTCAAAACAATGAAAGCAAAATGAGAACATGGAATGAATAAAAGATTAAGTTCAAAATTCCGACTGACAAATGACACCTGAATAGTCCAGAAACATTGTGGATCTGACAATCAAGATGAGTACGACAATAGTGTCAATCATAACAACTTCTTATCTCAGAAATATAAACATGTACATTTGTAGTTTTTGCTCAGTCTCTAGTGCCTGTAGTATACCAATAGGTTATACTTACTTAAAGCTTTGAATCCTGTCTCCAAGTCTCCGGAAGTTTCAGATTTGATAGAATCAATAATATCTTTGCCAGAAATCTGGAAAAGTCAGAAAAAAAGAAAGTGAAGAGTGACAAAATCTTTCTTAAACAGAGAGAATAAAATTCATTGATTGAAGAAAAGAATAGGTAGTGGAGGTGGTAATAACATCAAGGACTCTGATTGGTTGGAATTTGCTGCTCTGGTGCCACTGCTTAACTACAAAAACGATCCAAGAATGATTTCTCCCAGGAATGAAACAAAAACGTTTGTGTGGCTTACTTACCATAAGTATATTTTTATATTAATAATAAATATATATATAAGTTTTCTTCTGGTTTAATTATTTTTGACAAAGGGAAGTCTCTTTTCCCAAAATATTAAATAATGATTTTTAATCACCCGGACATCACACAAGCAGCTAAAAACACTCTTGCTGTTATGTAAGATTTTAGGAAAAATAAATAGTATTCGATCGATTTATTGTTTTTGTTCCTTACAACTTGCATCTTACCCGGAATTTGCATTGCCCAGTCTTTCAAAAACTTACTACTAATATATATATATATATATATATATATATATATATATATATATATATATTATAATATAAAATGAAGTAATAAAATAAGGTGTCAATCAAATTTTATTAGAATTCAAAGTTCATGCAAAGCATCCTTAAGTCCTTAGCTCATGAGTTTTCAAAGATAATTCTTCTCTCTCTCTCTCTCTCTCTCTCTCTCTCTCTATATATATATATATATATATATATATATATATATATATATATATATATATATATATAAGTCAGTTCATATTATATTCCAATAACCATGGTTTTATTTTATTATTTTTATTTTTTCTCATTTCCAAAAAACATAATATTTCTGTGATTTACGGTCCGTTTCATTTGTCTTGTGCCAAACAACATTTTTATGTCAATATCGTCTCTGCAACACTACAAAATCATCAGAAAAAAATGTGAAAAAATAAAAATAATAAAATAAAACCCTGGTTATTGGAATATAATATGAACTGACTTATATTTGCTCTGTTATCAATAATTGACAATCATTGAGCTGAATCTTTTAAGGAGACTACAAAGTAAAAGAAACTGATAGTATATGCTAATACATATATTGTCATTAATAATTATATATATATATATACACGCACACACATACATACAGACTGTCAATGTATAGTTGCATTTCTCATATTTTTTTATAAATAGAAAAATCTAATTATACTTTAGACCTATTTATATTAAAAACTAATTAATAAATACAAATTAAAATGTTTATATTATATATATATATACGGAAAAAGAAAAAAAGGAAAAACTGAAAATTGTTTATATATTCAGCAACGTTTCATTTTTATTTCAAGACTTTCTCAAGAGATTGCCCTATCAGTCTACTCTTGCTCTTCGCTAAAATCTTTGAATCTTTAATCAATCTAGAGATAGTTTGCTACTTGGTTAGGGCTGAAACTTATTCATCTGCTCCAGTCGTTTAGGATCTCCTTGCCATTGGATATAGCACATGGATTCGTGAAGGAAGGTGTGCACTCTAGAGTGCCACATAGCATACAGCATGCAAAAAAAAAAAAATCACTGCACAGATGTCTATTTTTTTCTGATCTTTAAACCAGAACATGGCTGCCATCTTCACCAATGACCGATGAGGGGAAGCCATGATGATGATGATGATGATGACTACATGCTGATGATACAATTAATCATTTCCAACAAGTATTCTGTTTCGGTATTAAGTGAGTTTTCCAGAACTTCCCATTTGCGGAACATGTTGCCACAAAATTATTTCCTGATGGCTACAACATGGCCCTCTTTAAATCTATTATCAATAAACACAATTTTCATAAATCGTCCTCATAAGTCATTAATCCTTATCCTCGAGTGGCTCTTAGCCTTGATAAATTGACTCTTTAACAAAGAAAATAATTTTTTTAATCAAAAAACTGTTGATATGCCGTAAAACAAACAAAAAAATAACTAAACCAGAATCGCTGCTTACCCTTCCATACTCATCAAATGTGGCTTTCATTTGATAATAATTTCGTATGGCCAAAACGGAAAGAATTGTTGATTCGTCAGTGCCAATCTTTTTCGCTCCAGCCTGGTACAGTCTTTGTGCATCGTCGCGAGCTTGTTCGAGGTTAACCACACTGGCGGGCCCTTCTTTGATGACACGCTGGACTTGTTCGGCTGTCAACTCATTACGATTACCCTGGAAAAATAAAATAAAATTAATTAACCAAAACATATGTCAACGCCAAATAACAGATTTTCTTACAAATTACATTTCATTAGAGAGATTTACTAAACCATATACCAACCACTTTTTTAATAAAAAATAATAGTCGTACTAAAAAAAAAAAATTCTACAAGACTTTGTTTATAACTAGCGGAACTCCGCCTTTACATCTGTATAATTTATTGGTCATAATAATATTCCTTTTGAAATAATAAAATCTGTCAGGTTCAATACTATTAAGAAAAAATGACTCTTCTTCTTCTGTAAAAATAATTGTCATTGCCAGCTAAATATTCTTTAAATAAATAAAATGAATATGTCTCTTCTTTGTTTATTTAAAATTGTAGCAATTTAATTCTTTTTAAAACATTCTCTGTCTTCTTACCATAAAAATAATTTTCAGCTAAATATTATTCAAATCAATAAAACGAATGTAACTTTTTGAAATGTGTTTATTTAAAATTGCACTGTTTTAGTCGACGGGACGACATAATTTGATTTCGGAACAATTCATTTTAAGTAAAATTGGAATTGTTTACCTTAGCGACATCAGATTAACGTGACGAATGCCCATAGCTTACTAGAAAACGCTGATCACCTTGTGATATTGGTAAATATCACCCTTAATTTTCGACCCCAAGCTGTTGCTCAAAATGACGAGATACCTCAAAAAGGCTGATTGGGTATCCATCAGAGATAACATCAGAAATGCTCCATGGAGTCAAATCTTTTCTCTCCCTGCTGAACAGTGCACAAATGAGGCAACTGAATGAGTTAAAGCAGGCATTGAAATACATTTTCCCACGTGGAAATTTTATAGCAAAACTCACTCTCCCCAATGGTTCACTTAAACCTGTACAGATGCCATTGCGCAAAAGCAGGAAGTATTCCGCCAATTCAGCCGACATAAGTTAAATTCAAAATTTGTAGAGAGGGTTGCGGCGGTCGATGGATTGGCGGACAGTCGTAGATGACGTGTTCAGCTGTCTCTTCTTCCACACCACACTTTCGGTACACTCAGTCGTCAACACGTTCAATCTTCTGGAGCCGATACTTGAGGTCTGGATAGTGCCCACTTTTGTGTCTGCTGAGTTTCACTTGCTGTTGCCTGGTGAGAGACTTTTCAGCTGCTTTTTTTATTAGCACCAGTTTATAGCAAAATCATGTTGACACACCGGTTCACTGAAGTTAAGTGATGTTGAGCCTGATCAGTACTTAGATGGGTGACCATTTCGGAATACGAGGCGCTGTAAACAAAAACTCCACCTATGCATATAAATGGGCACCAACCCTGCTGGGAATATAACTGATGACTAATTAGCGTTCTGTCATTGGGGTTAAGGTTCAGTCCATTCATTAACCCTAACGCTATAAGCACCGATCCGCTGAGCTTTCACGCTTAGAAACAAAGAGGAAGAGTTTGCGGCATGATGTACGTAGAGTTTTTTTTTTTTTTTTTTTTTTTTTTAACATAGTTCACCCCAAACAAGGCAGGCCGCCACTGTAGACGTAAGGGGCTACTGAGAAAAAGAAAAGGGGAGAAGGTAGGGGGTGGTCAATCTAGATTGGGATCAGCACAGCGAGGTGTCTGTTTACATTAGATTTAAACTTCTGCATGTCTGTACTGTCGGGGAAACAGGGGGCAGGGAGGGAGTTCCAGAGGCTAGCAGTACGAGGAAAGAAGCTATTTGAGTAGAAGGCTCTCCGACATCTGGGGACCTCCACAGTGAATGAATGAGATTTAGTTGATTGTCGGGTTAGTCTAGTGAATTTCCGTCGAGGGGGCACCAGAGTAGCCAATTCATCGGAGCATAATCCATTGAAGTATTTGTAAAACAAGCACAAGGATGCTACATTGCGGCGATGGGACAGAGGCTGGAGCTTGGCTGACAGTGAGGGACCTATTAGGTTGGCGATTCTTTTTTGGACTTTGTCAAGGAGGGAGAGACTAGTAGATGATGCACCAGCCCAGATGTGACAACAATACTCCATGCATGGGCGGATGGTGGCTTTGTAGAGATACAGGATAATGTCAGGTGTGAGGAGTTTACTAGCACGGTAGAGAGAGCCAACCTTCTTTGCGGCAGCCTTGGCAATGTCTTCAATGTATTTGTAGTTTAACAATTATTGCTGCTACAAGTCAAAAGAGATCCACCTACATATCGGTTGATTCTGAGATTATCATCCCTACACTGATGAGAGCGAAAGCTTGAAACGCTGGCGTATGTAGGTAAAAATAATTTGATATTATTCATTTAAAATTAATATTTTTATAAGCCCCTTTAATAAGATTGAAGTTGAGCCCTGTTCGGGGAAGTTAAAAATAGACTGACACGTAGCTATAAGGCATATTCCGACAACGTTCGTTGAATCTCTATATGTGCCTCCCTTCGTATAAACAGAACTTAATTTTCTTTTCTTGACGTGGTAATGTCTCGTGGCCGTATAGTTATGATGCTTGCTTGCGGAGTCTAGGTTGATTCTGTAGCAGGAACCTTGCGACTGTCTGAGATAATCATTCCCTACATTGATGAGAGCGAAAGCTTGAAACGCTGGCGTATGTAGGTAAAAATAATTCAATATTATTTACTTAAAATTAATATTGGTGTATATATATATATATATATATATATATATATATATATATATATATATATATATATATATTTCAATTAAATAACTTCACCTACCTGAAGACAAGAAACCAGAAGGCGTTTAAAATGGCCACTTGTGTCTGACATGATGTCTTTCTCTAAATCTCTGCCATAATCTGAAAAATATGTAGGTAATAGTTAAAAAAAAAAAAAAAAATCAAATGATGAATTTGTAATTATTTATATTATTTTATTATTATTATTTTCATTTTTCGTCTTCTTGTCTCATGCTCGAGGTTAGACGTTATGCTCAATTCAAGGGAGGAGGTAGTGTAGCATCTGTTCTGTGGTCATGATACCATCCTTCCAGGCAATACCTCCTCCTTTAAGGGGGGAGGGAGAGGAAGGTAGTGTATTATATGTTTGTCATATACACTAGCATAAAATATGCTACCACAGGGGGGGGGGGGCATATTTTATGCTAGTGTATAAAATAAAGTCTCTTGCACAGCAAATCGATGCTCCCCTTGTTGCATATTTTTGTTCGTAAATTTAAGACTATTTAAGACTAAATAAATAGAATTCAGAAAGTCGTCATCGTCGTCGTCATCATCATCATCAGGTTTTGGTATTTAAGATGCTGTGGGTGTCCCGGACTCCGGAGTGGGCAACACCAGGCAACGTCTCATGCCTGCTCTTCATGCGGTCTGATCCATAGGGTTGATACCAGTCATGTTGCAAGCAGCCAAGTATTTCACGTTTTCCATGGTCTTCCACGTACCCTCGTGCCTGGGGTATCCATGCGTATTATGGTTAAGGGAATCCATGCAGAGCTGGCGTCCTCAACTGGTCCCCATAAACCCAGCATTATATGATGCATCTCAAGGCACTTGTTGCAGCTACTGTCTGCACTTAGCCTCTCTATAGTAACCAAACGCCCGTGTGTGACAAAGAGTCACACTCTTCACGAGGTAACCCTGTTAATATGCTCAGGCATAGTCTGAACCCGACGGATCTAGAAAAATCTAACCTCATTAAAAAAATTTTATATAAATAAAAATGAGGTATTATTTACTGAAGTCTTTAGAACAAAAAAAGGGTAAAAAAAATACTTGTAGAAACACATCCAATAAATGTCACCAATTGTGCGGAAATGTAATTGATGATATTTATTGGATGTATTTCTACCAGTATTTTGTTTATTTTTCGATTCTTGAGCGATTATCAGGGGTCCTCGTCGAAGCCTTATTGGCATCATCTTTTCTTTTGTTCTAACTGAACAGCTATGACACTAGGTTTGTTTTGAACGAAAAAAAAAAAAACGCTTTAAAATAAGTTAAAACACAATTAAACTTATCCAGGTAGGTAGAAGAGTAACTTCTCTTGCCTTTGGTAACATTTATTTGTTGCATATTTGTTTTGTTTTTTACCCCTTTTTTTGTTCTGTTGACTTCAGTAAATAATATCCTAAAAATTTATACTAAATAAATATATATATATATATATATATATATATATATATATATTAATAAGAACTGTCTTCCTCTATTTTTTTTTTAAGAACATTTTCATCAAAACCTGTTCCTATTCGCCATCAAAACCTAAAACTTTTCGTTGATATTTCGGAAGAATTCAGAACATCTAAAAGTCTGAGACAAATCAAGGGCAGCTTCAGTTTCAGACTTCTAGCACGAGTTACGCAGGAGTGGAAAAATGACGAGGAATAAAGTTTTTTAAAATGGGAAGAAATTTGTGCTTACGCTGTTTGTAATTGCTGACAATTTCATGGATTTCGGAATTGCTTCTCGTACAGAGAATTTCCACAAGAACAGAATCTTTGGTGCCAAGACCCTGAAAACGAAAACAAAAAAAAAATCAACTGTCATCTACATACATATACGGCAAAGGAAGGAAATGAGGATATATACAGATGTGCTTGCATATTAAATATAAATGGAAAGGAATGAAATATTGAGGAATATTAGGGTCACCAGCTAGCAAGTGCTAACTTAACATAAATGTAGTTTTGTAAATGAAAAATCAAGAAAAACATGATTGAATAACAAAACATTTATAGAACTACAACATGAACGAATTAATTAAATAAAAATAAAAAGTTTCAATTTCTATTATTCTTGATTGTTTAATCATGTCTTATTTTCTGTTTGAACTTCCCCTTTTTTTATCAGCCAATCAGATTTATTTTGCCCTAATGGTTTGACGTTACATTCATCTGGTGGTGAATTAAGAGTGTTAATATATAAGCATGACTGGGATGGACAAAAAAGAGAATTATTACTCACAGAAATGGCATTGTTAAGTGACCAAGCATCATAATAAGCTGGTGGCTTAAACAGGGCCATAATGACTTCTTCAAGATGACCACTCAACTCGGACTTCAAGTCGTCAATTATATCCTAGGGAAAAAAATAGAAGATACATTCATTCAAAATAACATAGTATTGTATACGGGTTTCAATTGGGAGATTATATACATATATATATATAAATAAAAGGGGCTTTCCTTGTGATTATTTATTATTGATTTTATTATTTTTTAATTATTTATTATTGTTATAAAGCTCTATCTGAAAGGATATCGAGCCCTTCTTGTGAGCAAGATCAGCTGTCTTGGATTGGATTTATTCTGATTCCAAGAAGTTGATTTCTATGTTATATATATATAGTTCTGTTCTCTTTAGTCGGCAAAGCTTCCTACCAAAAGCCGAATATTTAAGATAATATATAAAACTTTTGAAACATCTTTCTGCCCGGGAAGCCAGGTTTTGAAGGCAGGTATGAACCTTGCCACATAACGCCTTTCAACAGACAATCTTCACCTCGGATCTGCTGAATTGGATATTTAAAATATCAGTCCAGGATTTTTATTTGTAACTCTACGGAACTATACACATAACAGAGACACGAATCCATACGGACCAAGTGAGATATTTTTGAACCCTCTACCTTTTACTTGAAACCCTGTAAAAATTGTTAAAAACTTTCTCCAATTCTACAAACTTTTGCTATTTTGCTATCTGCACCATAGCGTCCTCTTTTGTCTTCGAAAATGGCTACTCAATACTGCTAACTTTTTTTCCCTCCCGGCCATTTATTTCTTTATCCCCAACCTTTCTATTTTTATTCTTCAATTTTTCAAAGTGAAATGGAACTAGGTAATATTTATTTATTATAAATACCACATTACCAAATTGTATCCTCTGACGAGAAGAGTTTTATCTTTGAAAAACCATGGTTTAAGGATTAATGTAACTCCTTTCATCTGAACTTTTGATGTAATAAAATTTGTATCAATTTTATGTAATTTTATGCAATTTTTATCTTCATCTTTCCTTCTTTAAAATATATATATATATATATATATATATATATATATATATATATATATATATATATATATATATATATAATAAAACAATAATAAATTCAAACAGTTTGAATTTGTATTCAAATGACAACGACCATAAGGATTTTATTAATACACTTCTGACGATTGGATGTTCAATGAAACTGCAGCAAAGTCTTAAGATAAGCCAAATGTGTTATTCATTATTGTTATAAAGCTTTATCTCAAACTTTTATTTTAAAGTTTTACAACCATTTTATAAAATATAATTTTTAATAAAATCACCATATATAAAAAACAAAAAAACAAACAAACACTAATTCTTCTTTCTGTTATTGAAGATGTACAATTCGTGGGCCAATTTTTCTTTTACCCTCAACAAATTAACCCTAACCCTAAAGTTAAATTCTTTTATACTTTTTACTTACTTTGCCATACATTGTTTTGAACATCAGAGCAATCTCCTGACGTTGCTTGTTGCTCCTTCGACTGAGAATGCTCACAATAGTCGCCTCATCAGTACCTGAAATAATGCACAAGTAAATAGGATTTACATTATTCTCAAGTTTTGCTAGAATTTTGAATGAAAATATATTAAAAAATCGATCAAGCCACAATTAATTCTCTCATGAGGGTAGGACCTGATTGTCTCGTCTCGATTGAAGTTTTGCCTTCCATTCTTGTCTTTGGTGAGGGCTGATGGAATCCATACCCATCGCTTTCCTATCACGTTTGACCACGTCCTTCCAAGACAATTTGGGTTTGCCAGTGGTGGTCTTCTCCGCGGGCACATTCAACTGTCGGACTTTAGCAATCCAGCCATTGTTGCGCTCAACATGCCCCAACCAACATAGTCTGCTCTCCTGTATGATGTCTACGAGGAGTATACACGACCTCTCGTAGCTGTTGGCAGGTGTTTATTGGTAGCAGTTCTCTAAAATGTCTCATTTGTTCACTTAAAGCCAAAGTGAGAAATGCATGCTTTATTGTTTAGACAAGCATATAAGTTTGCAAAATCTTCCAAGGTCAGAGATTGTACGATACATACACCTGAGCCAATGGATTATTGATTACTATGTAGGTTTTTCTTTTATACTTTTAAATATTCCCTTATATTAAGATTTTGAAATATTTTTTTAATTTATTATATTAATAAATTATTGTTATCTAGACTTCCGCAACATTTTAGTACGAGTAATTTGTATAAAAGGAAAATAAGACGATAGAAAGTAAGTAGGAATAGTTAGAAATTCCTTATTCATCAGAGTCAATTCTGATGGCAACTAGAACTGCTAGATGCATGATGGTCACGTTCAATGTGTCTGGAGCTTCTTGCTGCGAACAGCAATGGCTGACTTCGCTTGATACCATCATGCAATTCTCTTCAAGGGAAGTCACTCTGTCCTTTAGAATTTCTGGCCGATCAATGGGCGTAATTCATTTTGTTAGGTTTCAACCTCACAATAACTCAACAAAGATAACAATTAAAGGTAAGTATATATATATATATATATATATATATATATATATTTTTTTTTTTAATTAAGTATTTTTATACCTACAGATAACGTCGTTTCGGGCTTACACCCTCATCAGTGAAGGAGTGGTGGTTTCAGGCGGTTGTATGGAATCGAACGCAGTTCGTAGATTCAGCCTAGAATTACGAGCTTGACGCCCCATTGCATTGACAACCACGTTTAGTCTTGGGAGACTATTGTGACACAATCAGATACTGGTATTCTCCCTGGACCCAGGGCTTTCTTAGCTGTCTCTTCTCCCCAGTCTCTTAAGCAAGTGTCTCTTTGAATCAGGAAAGACCTTGTTGCACAGCCTGCCTCCAAGATGGACAAACAGAGGCCAAAGTTATCCCATATACATACACATGTACAAATACACACAAATAAATTCACATAAAAATAAAACGCATATAGATATATACACATAAAGGTTTACACAAATAGAAATACACACACACACACACACACACACACATACATACATACGTAAACTAAGATAATGAACTAACCGAATCCCTTCATGGCTTTACGTAAGGCATCACCATCACTTTCTGCAGAGAATGGATTCGCAGGCTTTACAGTTGGATGGAACAATTCAGCACCTCCATATATGGTCATGTGTTTAAGGCTATCACTCAAAACCTGCAAAGAAATAGTTTTATAAAAAAGATCAACAAAATTAACAGTTTGTTTGTTTTACGGCATATCAACCCTTTTTAAAAAAATTATTTAAGGCCAAAACAAAATTTACATATTCATTGGAAACAATTGGAATTTACAATTCATTGGAAACAATAAAAAAACAAGTGACTATTTTACCGAGAGCTTAGAGGAAATAGCTACATGTGGTGAGTGACAAATGCTGGGCTTCCACTAATCCGGTCTGTATGTGCTTCTGCGTGGATAGCTAAAACATTATGTTTCTACTTATAAAAAGTTTCATGTCTCTTCCAAAGAATAAACATTGAAGATAGGTTTTCTTCTCATATTCAAATTCACTAGACCAACTCAACAATCAGCTAAATCCCATCCATTCACTGTGGAGGTCCCAAGATGTCGGAGAGCCTTCTACTCCAATAGCTTCTTTCCTCGTGCTGCTGGCTCCTAGAACTCCCTCCCGGCTCCCTGTTTCCCCAACATGCATAGGTTTAAAACTAATGTAAACAGACATCTCACTACACTGCTCCCAACTTGGGGTGACACCCAAAACACACACCCTAATTCTCAGTAACCCTTTACGACTACAGTGGCGGCCTGTCTTGTTTGGGGTGAAATTAAAAAAATAAAAATAGGTATAAATAGGGGTAGATTTAAAGCATGAAAAACATACTAATTTGCTTTTTCAATAATCTTTTTTAAACATTGGTGCAGCATGTTGTTAGGAACAATACATCTTAATTCAATTTAATATTTTTGCAAATCCAGCTTGGAATATATTGTTTGCAGGGAAACCATCTTTGTTTTCAGCAGTAAATGAAAAGTACAGATGGACGCCATTTTTTAATTTTTTTATTTAACTAATAATAGTAATTAATAAATTCTTTCGTTTATTACTACTAAATACTGTTAAAAGATTTTTTTCTATTAGTGGTGTGCATCTTGACGACAGAGTTAGTCCTGACTCCTCCTATAGAGGCTCAAAATGCCCAGACTGGAGTCAGCTTTGCATTGCATCCACCTGTGATGGCATGGATACATTAAATGAAGCTCTGGTTGGATAATTTTTTTTTGGGTGGGGGTGGGTGGGTGAGGGGGAATTGCTCCAGACAAGGCATGAAGCCACTTTGTTTATTGCTAATCGGCTGCGGCGCCCCTACCAGGAAATGCTGACGGGGCTTCCCAGGCATTTTTTGTAGGCCAGAGTGTTGTTCCTTTGGCTTTTCAATCCCACTTTCCGACCTTGTGTCACATCTTACCGCTGTGGGAGGGAGATAAATATTTTTTAAAAAAGGCATGAAGCCACTTGATGTAAGGAGCTAAAAAAAAAAAAAAATACTACTTCAAGGTCAATAACTAGCCAACGATGAGTGTTAGATGGATAGATTCCGACCCAGAAACCAGCAATTTTTTCTCCTTTGTCAGAAACATCGCTCATGGAATGTGAAGACTGAAAGAAAAGATAAGGGAAGCGAGAGTTACGAGGCTGCCGAAAGTAAACACAAGGTCCATTTTCTACACTTCTAGATGTAGACAGATCTCAGTTGAGGGCAACCGATGAAAAGGCAGGCCGAAGAGGACTTAGAGTGACTTTAAACAATGGAACATCGAGATCGACATAAATGATAGAATTTCACAGATAAAATCACTTTATACCACCATGGCCAACGTGCAACCAAAATTTGATGTGGATAAGATGATGAAAAGAAGTAGTAATGCATAACTGAATGCAACTGATTTGTTAGAATTTGAACCTGGCACAGCAGATTCCATAGTCTGCTATGTTATCCATTGGGCAATTAACAAACGCCCGTTTCCTTTGTTCTCATATTAGATATTGAAAGGTGCAAGATTGACGAGATGCCCAAAAAGGTGGGGGAGGTAGTTAAGACGGAAGTTATGTCACTTCCGTTTGGAGGACTTAATATTTTTTGTTCCTGACCACCAAGAAAGAAGGACGTGTGAAGTGGTGGTCCCTGCGAGCAGCAGGGGCCGGCATGGTAGCCCAAAATGGCTTGAAGAAAGCTCTTTCTGATTCCTTCATTCTCTTTCTCCCTCGTGCATATGCAGTAGTTTCTGTCTCTTTGTTCAATAAAACTTAAATGTTCAATAAAACTTAAAAAACGAAACCCGGAGTCCATGTGTTGTCAATCACGTCCGAAGGACAGGAGCCAGCGGCGAGGAATCCGAGACACACCAAACAACAGGACGAAATCAGAGTACACACCTACAAAGAATACAACACTCATACCTTTCCCAAGTATATTGCAGTGTAGATGAATGCAATATATCCAACAGTTCAGACAAAGAGCTTGTTCTTTACATGTCAAACGTGGCCGCGGTAGGTGAGTGACCGATCTAGTGAGACTCCTAGATACACAGCGTTGTTTTTGAACTACAATCACCTGTGCTAACATTCAGCTCATAGTTCGTGATGACGTTCCTAAGGTGGACTGTAGAACATATAGTTTTGTTGGTATTCACTTCAAGTTTTTTTCTTGTTTTTTTTCTTCTTACTAAGGAGTCACCACTTATCAAGGTTAAAAGCCACTCAAGGATAAAGATTAATGAGATGGATTTTCATTTGAATGATGAAGACTATTATTGTGAACCTGTATGAGTGCGTTTACTGCACTGGCCACAATCGTCCTACACGTTGTGCCGGTTCAAAGTTGTCATCCGACTCAGTCAGTGCTGCAACAGAGAATTCTCGTCTCAAGGTTATAAACAAGTAACAGATTTATTTGTTGGAGGTTACAAATGAAATTTGTGTTTCCAGGTTGAATAGCAGACTTGCAAGATGAGGGAAGAAACTGGCTCAACCTGACCACGGTGAATGTCATCATAAGTAAAAGTAAGTAAAGGTTGATTTGTTATAAAACAGCCCACTCTCCCCCAATAAAAAAAGGTATAAAACATTGATCTGGAATTTCAAATTTGAAGAGTAATTTTGGAGAAGAAAAAGAAGAAAAGAAAAGTCCGATAACTAACATTTGGTGGAGCTTGCGCTGGCACTGGTGCTGGAGCGGGAGCTGAAGTTGGTGTCGATGTCGGATATGTTCCTCCTAAAAAGACAAAGAGTAAAAGTGAAAATTTTAATTAAAGAATTTTCTGCAAAATCTCTAGAAAGACCAGATTGTTTTTCATTAAGTCTGAGAAAATTGGAAATTCCACCTCTAGAGACATCATGTTCACTTGGCAGTAATAGGCTTTTAAATTTAAGTGAAAATTTCATTTGTTAGATGTAGCAGGTTATTAGGTATGATTAACAGGGTGTTACTTTTATTTGTGGCTCCATCTGTGAATTCATTGGTTAGTTGGATTAATGATGGGACACGGGAAAGATTTGAAATTGAATTTCAGTTGGTGACAAAATTTTATGAAGACATCATGTAAGATCCTGGTAAGTAGGAGTGCTTAGACCTCTCATACTCATTCATACTCTCTGCATAATCAGTTGAGAATCAGTCTCGTTGTATCTTGTTTCATAGATGGGATGTTCTTGGAAAGAAACTTTGTTCATGAAAGTTTTGTTTAGTTTTCGGTAAAGAGAGAGAAAAAGGAAAGTTCTTTGCTGTGGTTATGGCTCGGTGCGTTCGTGTTGTGAAAGTCTTACAGGAATTGTAGGTGACGCAGGGATTGGAGCTCAGTCGAGCACCTACCATAACATAACGATACAGTAGAAAGAGGCTAGCAACATCTCTTCTGTATGAAAGAGGCTGTAGGGACGAGAAGAGATCACCCCCCACTAGATTGCAGAGTCGATTTTGTATACAGTCGAGACAGGAAAGAGTGCTCTGAGCAACAATTTTTGCTAATAAAGAGGCAGGCAAGTACAAATTCTCTTTAATTAATCCAAATTCAACTCAAATTATAATTGGTTTGTTAAGAAATGTTTATAAGAAGTTTATCTTTTAGTTTTCACATTAATGAATATCTTGTGATTAATTTTGTGACGACCATGTGCGTTCAAATAAATATTCTTCGTCAGTCAAACTTGTGTTCCTCAACTTTTGGGCCAGTGCTACTGTTACAAATAGAATATATGTTCTGTGCAAGGAGTTAAAATAAAATAAAAAATTTTAATGGTTCTCATAGAGATGAAAAGCCGCATTTAAAGGTTTCGTCAGGACTTACCTGTCGCAGTTGTTTTAGGAGCATAATCAGATGGGTACGGATATCCTGATTGGGGTGGGTATCCTGTTGGTGCCGCACTTGGGTAAGGATAGGCAGGTTGAGCAGAGTAGGCAGGTGGCATGTTGGGTGACTGGGATGGGTATCCCGGTTGGGATTGGTATGGGGATCTTTGCATCTGGTCACCTGAAATACAAAGAATAATAACTTGAGTATACACATAAAACTGTCCAAATTTGCAGGAGTGTGGAGGAGGATGAGTGAGGAAGGATAAGGGATCACATCTGGCAGGAGAAGTTGGCTCTGTCCTCTACAGAACAGTCTTGTTTGATCGCATTTGTCTATTTTGATGACCCCATTTTGGGGCTATTTAATTCTGAAATACAACACCAACTGTCAACGTTTTTTTGAAGATACTCATAGTGGGAAGAAAATTTGGGGGTTCATACAGCATCAGTGCATAAGGATGAGAGACTGAATTGATGCTTACTGACCAATTGATGCTTACTGAACAGTTTGTATTAAGGGGTTTTATTCAGACTACTGTTCTCACCATGAACGTTATTCTCAGAATGTTTCAGCCGATGTTACCTCCGATCTTCTTCAGGTGCATCTCGTCGAACTCAGGAGTCTGTATGTTGAACTCAGGAATCTGTACGGAATTTCAAACGGAACTCTTTATTTAATCCATGGGGGCTAGTTTGCTCTCGTTCCATCAGCCATGACTTAACTAATTCATAATTGCATTCTTAATATCATCCATACTGAGTATTGAACCTTCAACTTCCAGAAGACTTAGAACTGATTATTACTTAGCACTTTTATCTGTTGCGCCATGGGTCTGTGCAGACACAATAGAACTTATTTACCGACCAATAGAAAGCAGTTTCAGAATTTTTTACTGACCAATAGAAAGTTTTTGATCGACTTGATTCTATTGTTGTCATTTGTTGCTCTGATTATTTCTGGAGTCATGTACTCGCAGGAGGGACCACGTGAAAGTTGCTAACATTCATAAGTGAAAGTGATGCCATGGAACTGACTAGATTCGAATTTGGCACATGTAGGTCGTCTGTCCGTGGTGTTATCGACTTCACCATTGCCACCCCCGTAATATATTTTCCAAGTGTGGTGATTGACACTAAGGATAGAACTCCCATTGATATACTTTAGAAGCAACTCCTAGTTAAGGAATTGGAGCTCCATTTAATTAAATAAATAGAATTTAGTTTAAAGTTAAAATAATTGTTGTCATCTTCAAAGAATAGACTAGTCTTCTCCAAAGACAAATCAAAAACACCTTAACCCTTGAAGTTGTCATCACAAACCTTATCCTTGAGTGGCGTTTAAGCCTTGATAAGCGGTGACTCGTTAGTACAGAAACAAAAACCAATCTAGTTTAGTGTGCGAAAACAGGTGAATATAGCAAAATTTCCTTCAATTTCAACTTGCATCATCTCATTTATTATTTAAGTTTATTTTGATAAAATTTGAATGCAAACAGAATTTAACTTTTTCTCTTTATAAATGTACAATTCTTTCCTTTGTATCATTCATATTTTCAGTGACAGGCGATTTATTTTACATGAAAAAAAAAATGTTCATGTTTTTCAAATAAAGATAATTTCATCTTACAGAAAAAGGACCACTTGTCAATATGGGGTTAGGTGTAATATAGGGTGTTAAGTTGTTTTTCACAAAAACAATCAATGAATGAAATACTAAAGAAATTTTGATGCTTCTTTACTTTCACGGCGACATGTTAGGCCTCTCTTGAAAAAAAAAAGCTAAAGAAATGTATAAACGTTTTTATGTAGCTGAAAAGAAGACTGTACACCAAAAATCACGCAAATTCATCCAGTATTTATTAAATAAAAAATGAAAAACGATTTTATCTATTGGTCGCCATTTTGAGTTTTCCCCCCCAAACAAAATTTAAGTGATCTCCCTTTCCTAATAAGTAAGTATAAATGTCTACAGATACGTAAGATCGTTTTATTTCTTTTTTTATATAATTTAATAAATACTGGATGAATTTGCATAATCTTTTCTGTACAATCTTATTTTCAGCTCACACGTAAGTACATAACAAAGTTTATACATTTCTTTAAATATTTTCATGTTGTACTGAAGAAAATAATAGAGCTGTTAAAAATGCTCTCGTTTCTCACATGCTAGTTTTTAATCATTAATTTAACATTTCTAAGGCCTCAATAATTAAATTCACACACTGTATCTACCACAGATGACTTATCGAGACATCTCTTATTGCACACTCTAATAATAACATCAAGAAACATCCCAGATTTTTTTCAAATTCATCCTGCTATTACCATGAATTTTTATTGACTATGGCTAAACTCCCACCGAGCAAAATCTTAGCTCACATTATCCCCTACTTGCATCTTCTCTCATCGTCAATAATTACACTATCATCACTTACCAACTATCTTACATCCTCCCCTTTGCCATCCACACTCACTCTCTCCTACCGACCTTAGCTTTCTTTGCCTACAATCGCAATCTCCCACTACCACCCCACTGCAATTTCAATATCCTAGATAGATCAAGTGTTTTTACTCGGCATTGCCTGGGAGTCATAGTAGTAATATTACAGTATTACATTTGGTAGGTGGTATAAGTTAACCCTAAGTGTTCAATGTCCTAGATAGAGCAATCCTACATAGAGCAAGTGTGTTTAAATGCTGCATTGCCCGGGATAAAGATTTTCACTGTGTTTTGTAATACTATTGTATACCAGGATAGGTATTCTGCGTTTCTTGGGAGTCAGTGCTCAATATCCTAGATAGAGCAGGTTTATATGCTGCATGTTTTTTTATACTGTTGTATACAAAGAAAGGCACTCAGTGTATATCAAAAATACATACTAGACAAGAAACTCAGTGTTGCATGGGAGCCATAAATAATACGGTAGGACACTTGATAAGTGGTATATGCTGAATCCAGTAGTGCTCAATACATTAGAAAGAGCAGGTGTATGTAATTATACAGTAAGACACTTGGAACGTGGTATACAATTAGTAAGAGATATATACTGAATCGGAAGAATACACTTTGAGAGCTGATGTACCTTTCTTTCTAGGGGACACACAAACATACACAGATATTAAGTTTTATATATATAGTTATATGAGATTGAATATATACATAAAAAAGGTAGTGATCAATATCCTGCATAGAGTGAGTGTGTATAATAATACAGTGTTACACTTGATAAATGGTATATGCTGAATCAGTAGGTGCTCAATACCCTAGATAGAGCAGGTGTGTGCAATAATACAGTAGTACATTTCCTATGTGATATATGCTTGATGGAGAAGGGGAAGACAAGAAACCCAACGTTTCCCGGAAATACACTAAAATAAATATAAGTTGCATTATATTATTAAGGGGGGAGGGGAAAGATAAGAAACTCAAATTTCTCCCCTCCCCCAAAATATAATGAAATCTATATTTGTTTTAATTTATTCCCAGACAATGCCGGGTAGGCACATCCAGTAAGGCATAAACAATTAAACTCATTGTTGCATTGTCAATCACCATATTCTCTATTTGAGTTAAAACTTTCTCTGTACCAATATTTCGTCAGGATAAGCCCCCTCTGACCCTCATAACATCTCATTTGTAGTGAAGCAACCAAATAATTTGTTGATTTTCGGATCTATTGTTTATAATGTTCATGTTAGATTTAGCAGTTATCTATCTTTATTGTTCTTATTATCTTAACGCAGTGATAATAAAAGATTGAAAGAAAATGTTAGCATGATCGAGAATCTATTAAAAAAGTAAATAAAATATTCCAGATTGACTTTTTTTGTTTTTCTAATTTTGAAAAAATTAAAAGAACTTTATAGAAGTTCTAATTTTCATCGGTCCATTTCATCCAAATTAACCGTACTAAATCTGTACCAGGCGGCTCATTATGATAGTTATAAGTTATCTCCGTTTATCAAAACTCTTCACTCATGTCACTCCATAAATAAGACTTTACCCTCTTATTTATCATGGATGGTATTCAGATCAGACGTGTAAAAACATAACTTATAGAAAGTTTAGGGGGTCATTCTAGATTGGAAGCTGTGCAATAAAATGCTTGTTCACATTAGTTTTAAATTTCTGTATGTCGGTACAGTTGGGGGAGCAGGGAGGGAGTTCCAAAGGCCAGCATTTGGGGACCCCCACAATGAATGGATGGGATTTAGCTGATTGTCGGGTTGGTCGAATGTATTTACGTCGAGGGGGCACCAGAACAGCAAGTTCATCGGAGCACATTCCATTGAAGTATTTGTAAAACAAGCACAAGAATGTAATATTATAATAGTTAGTTATTAAAACTTTTCGCTGATGTCACTCGAGAAATAGAAATGAGACTTTATCCTCTTTTTCATCATTGATGGCATTATGATCAGCCGTGTAAAAAGACAACTTATAGAAGCATGAAGTGAACACCACAGGTTTTCTCTTCATTCCTGACTTCAGCCGTATTTCACTATATGCTGGATGGCCTTTCCGAACTGCCTGAAAGAAACCTTGAAGCAACAAATGATGGACAAACAAAGTGAAGATTTAACAGATTTTATTGAAGTTCAGAGTTTCTATTCTCTCGCTAAATAAATCGGATGCCGGAAACAGTGGTGATCTGCTACATCAATATTCGGTAACGATACACCGTAGCATCTCCTATCTCAAAAATCTAATTTAAAAAAAAAATTTTTTCTCTACAAAGCATATTTTGATGACAGTTCTGTGAAGAACTCGTTTAAATTATGAATTTTCAGAAAAACACTCTTCAAATTATCGGTTTGGATATAAGGGTAAAACGTTATTTCAAAATGAAAAAAGATACTTTAATATTTTTCACAATATACAATACATAGATATATTTATGATCTCGTTTGGCTGTTACAACTTTGTTTTTATATAAGATAAAAGATGAGGTTATGGAAATGGACTTTGTGATTTTAAAATTGGCCAATCAGGGAAGAGAAATTGGTCATGTAATTTTTTGTTTTTTTAAGAAATTATGGCAAAACGTTATAATCTTGATGTAAGCTATGTTTTTGTCTGCTGTAAGAATCAGAAATGAAGCTTTTCTCGGGTGACTGGTACATTAATTGATGACAATTTTAGCTTAAAATACACTTTTAGCTTAAAATATACTTTATTCACCTATGGGAGTCTTTACTGGGAGTTGCTTCTGGCTAAACAAGGTTCTAAGGCTCAACTTACATTTAATATACTTTCATCAAAGTCCAGTCTGCAACTCAAATCCAACTTCAAATCTTTCTTACATCACATGATTTAATTAACCAATAAGCTATCTACTTCTCATATGAGGGTGGGGCACAGCTGACCCCAAACATACCATTTCAATCATAGCTAATAACTCCACACTCGGCAAAGCGTATAACTGACAAATAATATTTTATAAAAAAAGGTAATCATATCTTACTCAGGAAAAGGATTTATATAATGTGTGTTATTGGTAGAAATGAAGAAATAGAATACAGAATAAGGTCATTTTTGTAGACCTCAAAAATATGCTAATTCTTACACTTCCTTGTCAGTCATAACCAATCAGAGCCCGATTTTGACAATAAAAAAGCCAGCGGGGTTTGACGAAAGGGAAGGTTGTTTTTTTCATAATTCGATGAGTTAAGATCATAAGTGTCAGTTGGATAATTCTGGAGTTGATTTTTTTTATATATATTTATTATTTTTTGCATCGATGCCCCTTGGACTTTTTATAAATTGGATTAGCAATACAAATCTAAGAGTAGTCGGACCCAGAATTTGTATCGCTTTCACTTATTATTTAGTTTAACAAATTACATAAATACATTCGTACATACATACATACATTCTTTCAGTCTATCTCAAGTGAATAATTTAAACAATTTTAATTATTACTTGAAATTAAAAATTAAATGATAATTTCCAATTCTAAAAATCGTTTATGCTAAATAAGATGACCCGTGACCCAACATTGGTACATTAGATAGATAAAAAGAAACGTTAAAGGTTAGACAGGTACAACAGCAACAATCTTTTAAACAATTGTAAAAGTATCAATCGATAAAGCATCCGCTTTAACACGTCCAATTTTTACAAAGTCAAAGGACTTCAAAATATATTGTGATGTCATAATAGACCCCTCTCTTCCTTATCTTTTTACTTACATCATTTAATTTCTCTTACCATTTGCTTTTTATTTTTGTTATTTGCCATTAACCCTCCCCATTATCTAAAATATTCATGTACAGATAGTAGACGTGACTCAGAGAATCTAGATGTTTCATCTATACACACACACACACACACACTACAAAGCCACCATCTGCCCATGCATAGAGTATTGTTGTCACATCTGAGCTGGTGCACCATCCACCAGTCTCTCCCTCTTAGACAAGATCCAAAAACGAATCGCTAATCTGATAGGTCCCTTTCTATCCACCAAGCTCCAGCCCCTGTCCCATCGCCGCAATGTTGCATTCTTGTGCTTGTTTTACAAATACTTCAATGGAATGTGCTCCGATGAACTTGCTGCTCGACATAAATACACTCGACCAACCCGACAATCAGCTAAATCCCATCCATTTACTGTGGAGGTCCCCAGATGCCGGAGAGCTTTCTACTCCAATAGCTGCCGGCCTTTGGAACTCCCTCCCTGCAGAAATTTTAAACTAATGTGAACAAGCATCTCACTGCACAGCTCCTAATTTAGGATGACCCCCCCCCCCCCCCCCCAAAAAAAAAAAACTTCCCCCTAATTCTCAGTAGCCCCTTATGTCTACAGTGGCAACTTGCCTTGTTTGGGGTGAACTAAGTTATAAAAAAAAAGAAGAAGAAAAGGCACACACACAGTCATTGGACTCCCGTGAGCCTTTGGGTCGTCTATGTTTTTTGTTTTAATGAATGTCATCAACCTTTTGTTACTTTATCATTTATGAGCTCATAAAGGATCTTCTTGATGTCTTCCACCTATTTTAGTGGATGACGTCATCCCTTTGTCTCCATGCACACTGAATGATGTCACAAACAAAAAACAAACAAACAAAACAACAAAGAAACATGCAACAGTTTTAGCATTATATAGATTTATATTTTTCTTGAATTATCGATGCCAATCTAATTAATGGCTCTATTAATAGTATAAGGAATTCAAAAATGATTTTTTTCTTTTCTTTAAGTTTCTTAGGCAAGCCAGGAGAAGATTTACAATGAATATTTTGTTTTGTTTATTTTCAGCTTAGGCTTGGATTATATGCTCAGGCAGTTAAGGGTTTTAGTAGTTGGGACTTTGTTGTGTAGAGTTAGTAAGAGATTATTCATTTCATGCACAAAATAAGCCTCAGCGACATGTCAGGGTTTTCTTGATATTGATCAACATTCAAATGAGTTTTTCAATCCCTGGATCTGCGTGATTGTTGGCCCAATGGATACCATTGCTGCCTATGGAATTGGCCATGCAAGGTTAAAATTCTTTCACTACCCAACCCCAACTCTCCACTTAGTTCTCAGATTGAGTCATGTTTGAAAAAAAAATCCATTTCAATAGTTTTAATTATTAGTAATTTGCAATTAATTCATCAACCTTGGTCTTTTGACTAAGAGCATAGTGTAGTATCTGTTTTGAAACTATACTTCATCTTTTCTGTCCTCAGTCAATAAAGAAATCTTTCTAGACTAAGGCAATTTAAATTTTTGTCCCAATCCAGAGTGCTCTTTTTTAGGGAGTTAGATTTTGCCACACTAACAACCGACCTTGTGTTTAACCTAGCCCTCATGGAGAGAAAAATAAATAGACTCATCTCTTACTGAGTTTCTGTCAATCACTTTCACCTTCTCACTGCATTTCGTTTGACTCCCTTTCTTATATGGGGTATCACTATTGCTTCTGTCACTCTCTTTGGAATATTAATAATCAATAAACAATCTTAAGCATGACAGACTGACTGAAAAATAGCCTCTTATGAAGATTTGAGTACACATCTAAAATATAGTGCCCCTCTTGAAACACTGTCGATATTTGAATAACATTTAGAAATCTTTGAAAGCCAAACAATGATCTTAAAAAAAAAAAAGAAAAAAAAGATTTATTTACTTTAAAAACGTGAATTTTCGACACAAAGCTCCTTAATCATAACTAATAGACGGTTTGGCTTTAAAAAATTTCTAAATGTTATTCAAATATCAACAGTGTTTCAAGAGTGAGACTATATTTTTCATTATCTCAACACGTGCAGCCAGCGTAATCTCACATATCTACATTTTAACTTTGACCGTTAACACCACCGGACGTACATCTCTAGTAAGTAAAGAAAACTTTTTAAAGTAAATAAATCATTTATATTAAAAAAATCACATTGTCCATTTTGCTTTAAAAAATGTCTAAAATGTTAAGTTTGCTTTAATTTTATTGTTTAATGTTTTGCACAATTCAGCCATTTTCAAACAAATGAAAGAGGAAAGTGCAAAAACAAAATCAGAAAAAAATGAAGGGTGAAAAACAAAAAGGCAACAAAGATTTGTAAAGTTTAATCAGCATTTTATTCAAAAGTAAAAAGAGAAAAGATGTTTTATAAGAATAAAAACATAATTCCGTTTATATTTGTCTTAAAACAAGTTCAGCTTTTGTCAGTGGATCCCGATTTTGGTCCGATTCCTTCAAAGATAAATCCTGGGGGAACATTTTGAATTATCTTCCAGTCATTTGACTCTTCAAAATTAAAGATAAAAAATTTGTTTTTTCGGCCCTGTAATACAGAGGCCAAAATTATGAATACGATTTGATGTCTATTTTTCTAAGAATTTCTTTATAAATTCCGATTAAAAGAAATGAAAACCTCCATGCAAATGAGAAAAAAAAAAAAAAAGTTATAAGTAAAATTATTGAAATAAAATAGTCATGTACCTATATTTATTTATTTTGTTATTTGTTCATTATATTTTTTAGTAAAATTTTGAGTTTCGTAACTTTTTAGCTACTTTTGCATGTGCATCTAATGATATTTGAAAGTGAGGGTTGACAACCATAGTTTTGCATCGCCAAGTTTGTGCATATTGTTTTGTAGGTTTATTCTTGCTTTTCATGACATTATAATGATGATAGTGATAAAATTGATCACCACTATCATGTGCATGCAATGACTTTGTCGAGGTTGTAGATATACACGCTTATGGTAGTAATGAGTATTACTTAGATTATTCCGACTATCGTTCTCATCTTGGCATTTCGGCCAATGTAACCTCCGACTTTCTTCAGATGCATCCTGTCGAACTTGTACGGAACATCAAACAGAACCCCTTATTTAATCCATAGGAATACCTTGCTCTCATCATAATTGTATTTTTAATATCGCCCACACTGAAGATTGAACCATCAACTTCTAGAAGACTATCACTTTTATCTGATTATTACTTAGCACGTATATCCGTTACACCACAGGTCCTTGCTATCGTTGTGGATTAAATAAAGTATTCAGTTCGATATTCCGTACAGATTTCTGAGTTCGATCGACAAGATGCACCTGAAGAAGGTCGGAGGTTACATCGGTCAAAACGTTGTGAGACCAACATCCAAGATGAGACCAGTAGTCCGAATAATCCAAATTATTAATCCTCATCTCGAAACTTCCGAAACACAATAGTAGTAATGTTCAGTGATATGGAAATGTAAAGTCATTATTTGAGGCTAAGGCATCGATATCCAACAGTCGGAGTTGAAATTTCTAAAACAACAACAGTAGGCCGACACTAGCTTTTATTTTTGCATGCACGAATATTATATTCGACGATAAAATTTATAGAAGCTAGAAATCATTGTAAGAGTGAAATAGCCGCTGTCAAAAGAAACAACCAAAAAACGCATGGAGTCATAGAAATTAGGAAGTCGCGATTTCTGGAAAATTTTAAATAGTGTTGTGGATAATGGGCAATCAACAATTCCTCCACTATCCAACAACAATAATGTCGCTTGCACAGCAACTAAGAAGGCTGAACTGCTTACCCGGTGGTTCACCTCCAACTCCACTTTAGACCTCACAAACCACCCACTCCCTAATTTTCCTTGCAGATAGAAGCCACACTTGATGATCTGATCATCACCCCTTCCCATGTCTGTGATATCATAAAAAATCTTGATACATCCAAGGTGCATGGATCTGACCTTATCCTGCTATAGTAATAAAGAAATGCTCTGCTAAGCTAGCCCCTGTTCTCTCCAAACTACAACAAATGCCTAGCAGAGTCTTGCTTTCTTGATAGCTGGAAAATTGCCTCTGTGGTACCAGTATTTAAGAATTCTGGTGAAAGAACTGACCCGTTCAATTATAACCCCATCAGTCTTTTTCCTCTCTTCACTAAAATCTTCGAATCATTACCAATCTAGCGCTAATTCACCACCTCGTAAATGCTAAACTTTTTTCTGACCGTTAGTATGGATTTAGGCAAGCCTGTTCTACTGCAGATATCCTTACAATCATCTCTGAACGCATATACCAAGCACTAGACAAGGCTGGGGAAGCTAGGGCGGTAGCCCTCAATATATTCAAGGTCTGATATAAAAGTCTACTCATGACAATTAAATCATACGTTATTACTGGGCGAATACTAAATATAATCAGATCCTTCTTGGACAAAAGAAAAATCCAGGTTGTCTTCGATGGTCGTACATCTGAACAACATAACATCAATGCGGGTAGACTTTAGAATTACCTCCCTGTTTCCTGACTGTACCAACATGTAGAAATTTAAGTGTAATGTGAACTGACTTCTCGCTGCGCAACTCCCTACTTAGTGTAGGTATGGTTCCTAATTCACAGTAGCCCCTTACATCTCAGTTGCAATATGCCTTGTTTGGGGTGAATATGAATAAAAATAAAATTTAAAAAAATATATATATATTTGAAATGGTTCTGAAATGAAAGAATATAAAAAATAAAAAAAATCAAATTCGCCTCAAACACCCTGTAGGGAAGAGAATGGTCGTTTAACAGCACTTACAGAATTCTCTAGTTTTTATTACCCAAGCGAAGAAGATCCTCGGCATGAAAGTATGTGGATTATAGATTAATTTGCAACAAACATTGAATGAAGATAGCAATTTAAGCATGAATGAAAAAAAAATAAAAAGCCATATCGCTCTTTCCTGCAGTTTTCTCAAAGCAAAATACCAGTCATCTTTACCAAGACCTCATTTTTGTCTTCTCCAAAAAAATAAATACCCATTTTTATGAAAAAGCAATGAAAACTTTGATTCAATTTCCAACAAACAAGAATTTTTATCACCCTAAAATGTGTAATATTTGAATAAATTCAAATTGATTTATTTTAATAATTATACTTTGTTACCATAAATGGCTGCATTTTATATTTCATTTTAATAAAATAAGTTTTCTGATTATTATCCATCTTTATAAAGTTAGGTATGTTTATATTTTTGTATGTAAGGGGATTCACTCCTAAACTAATTAACCAATCATGAATTTTGGAACATATCTGCTAGGTGTAATGGGTACAAATGTGGGTTATATTTAATTTAGTTTTATGTAAAAGTGGTAAAAAGACGATGGAAGCCTTTCGTAAAAAATTCAGATATTTCCAATTTTTTAACACTAGTTTCTTTGGAGTATTTTAAAGGGTTTTTAGGGGGCATAATATAGGCACAACCTCCCATTTGAAAATTCAAATATATCAGGTCTGCATTGATCCACAGTCATTAGATACTAATGAAGCAAGATTCCCTGAATTTCAATTTCTTAAGCTTAAATTCAGGATCAAAATCTTGTAATGGATTTTGTTCAGAATTAGAATAAGGATAAGGATTCTAGACATAATGTTTAGTATCATTATATCTTGATTTTAATCTTCGTAAGGGGGACATAAAAGTATTGCAAACCTGTTTAGGAGAATTCATTTTACCAGTCTTGAGATGGGTATTCTATATAATAATACGCTAAGGAAACTTCATGTTTGTACTTACATTATCACCTGCCGCCCTTATTTTAAAACACGCCCAAGGTTTATTTAATTGAAGAATATTTAGCTGACAATTATTTTTAAGGTATTTCTTTTGAAACGATTTAAATTCTGACAATAAATAAAACGATTAAAACTTTCATTTTATATATTTAAAAACATATTTAGTCAACAATTATTACAGTAAGAAGAAAGGAAATATTTATTCTTTTAAAATTGTTACAATGTAATAATTAAAGAAACATATTCGTTTTATTTAAAGAATATTTACCTGGTAATGGCAATTATTTTTATGGCAGAAGAAAGACAATTTTTGTCTAATATTACTAAATCTTGCATAATGATATTTCGTTTGAAATAATTATGAAGATAGATGAAAACAGCAAACGTGGAATTTCCATGGTAGTTATTATAAATGTATTTATTGTTTTCTTCTTCTAAATTCATGAGTGATATGCCAAATTTAAAATTATACATTTAGTGGTCCATGAAGTTCAAAATGTTGGCGACCGCCGACCTAGATAATGTAGAAAACTTTTCCTTATTAGAGTTTCATGCTTTGAAGATCTTCAGAGGGTCGAAGGTTGACGTCGAGCAATTAATTCAAAAGGAGTTCAAATGTAACTGGTCAAATAAAAATATTTGGACATTGATGTGAATATTTATAGTTTGATCTGTTTAGTTAAAGTTTCGGGTTTGCAGAGCCAGTCAAAATTTTTAATTCTTTTTAACTACAATTTGCATTGAATATAGTTTGCTATCAAGAATTTTGCCGGTTATTGGGTTTTCAGAATATAACAAGTTTGATTAACCTTTTCCTTGGTGAATTATTTCTGGAAATAGATTTTATTTTCAATCAAAATTTTTGTTAAATTCAAATGAAATCGGAGTTGAAACTGAAATAGAAAAAAAAATAAAAACTGTCACCCTTGACTACCAGAGCTGTAATATTTTTGAGGCAACTGATGTGTGCGAGTGTCAAAATGATGCAGCAATCTAAGAAAACCTGCAAGATACCACATTACCTGTTCATTTTGTACGTCTTTATGAGGATTTAAAAATATGAATTTTAGTTCTTGCAATAACACTTCACCTGGTAACAAACCCTCTATATAAAACTCAATGTCTGTATGCGTGATGTTTGTGTTTCCTATAGAAAGAAAGGTTACATAACAAGAAGGTACATAACAAAGGCCCCCTTTATTATGTAGATTCTCTAAAAACAACTTCCTTAAAACTTCAAATGTATCCTATTTTTATGAAATCTAAATCGTATGTATAAAAATTTCTGAGGAAGACAATGGAAGTAGTTCCAAATCTCTGTTTCTCTATATGACAAATATCTACATGCACCCACCTCTAAGTGACTCATGGGGACAGAACCCTCTTAAAACTTCAAATATGTATATTAGATTTTAATGAAATTTAAACCATACGTATAAGACACTAATTCAGAGAGTTTTCCAACATTTCAGCTTCTTTCAACTATATTAGAGGGCGAAATAGAGGGGGGGGGGCAGTAAAAAACAAAGAAAGTAATATGGTGTTATGAACATAGTCATGATCCTCATTCAATCCCGAGCAACGTCGGGTCTTCCTGCTAGTTATAATCATTACAGGATTCAAACATGTATAATAAAATAAGTTTTACTTAGTGATCCTATAACTACCACACCTTGTCATAGACACTGGGTTACAAGTCACAACCGGTACACCGATAGCGCAGTGTTTGGGTCTCATGCTCCTATGAAGTTTCTTATAACAAAAACTATTTGCTTCCGATAATAACTGGCTTATATTTTTGTATACTGAGACAGAAGTGGTTAGTATAAATGTTAGTAGCTGGCATTAAATATATTGGTATTAATGATTCAAGATTGTATTAATTGAAGCGAATGCCTCAAAGTCGGTACTATAACATAAACAAGTCCATGTCGCGTTTTCCTGGGAAGATAAATTATAGCAGTGCGTAGCAGGCTTCAACAAGTGCGAATTCAACTTGCCTGGTGTCAGGAATTCTCAGCTATCTCTGCCCATGTTTTTTTTCTTAAATACTTGCCTCATGTGTTTTTCAGGAGGGGGGGGGGGTTATCTCACCTATTGGCGGAGGTGTGGTCTGCATATTCTACAGTCTCAACCAACAGAGTGACCCTGAGAGAGGAGACCGGATTCTTTCTAGAGAAAGTAATCTCCACTTCATATGAATGCACCCCATTTTAATGTCCAAAATAAAATCTGATGCCAAGATTACACCCTTTCTTTCCTTTGATGTCAGCTATTATTTCAAAAGGCACTGGAGATTTAGGGGGGGGGGGGGAGATAATTGAACACATAAGGTTTATATAAGTCACTTGACTTTAGAGAAGGGGAGAAATTAACTAGTCCTGCTGTGCTGAACAGAGTCAGGCCAGTTATTGTGGAGTGAAAGCAATTTCAGTTGGGTGTTTTTAATACTGAATTGGTAATTAAAAATTTTTTTTTTTTTAAGATTCACTAATTTTATCTGCTGTTAATTCTATAACAGAGTTATGAAAACAACCCTCAGATTATGTCAACTCAAACAATAAGAGTTAATAATTGTTAATAACACAGTGTTGTCACTTTGTTCCAGGATCACCTCGGCATGCACTGAAATCAAATACTTATTGATTTTGGATAAGACATGCACAACAAACACAACATATGAAACTGGGGGGCATAACGGTCCGCCTTGCTGCATGTATTATGATTTTGATAATACGTATTTAATTTATAGGGTATATATATTAAAAACAAAAACAAAAAAAAAAACTTAATTTTGGGAAAATTCTTCATCAGATTTATTTTTGAACAGGCCTTTGATTAGTCCTCTATAAGAGGATGGGGCCTGCTTGTCAGTCTTGATCGAAGTATTACACTCCAGGCTCAGCAGTAGCGAGGATCAAAGTTTGTAATCCCCAGGGCTGCACGGTCACATTTACACAGCTCATCCCAAGAAAGCCTCGGTCTTTCAGCCAGCCAACTTGATGCGATGGACATGTTTCTGACCCGGGAGATCCAGCTGGAGCTTCGCTCGACATGGCCAAGCCATCTCATCCTGCCCAGCTTAAGGACATCAGTTATTTCCCGTATACCAAGCCTAGAGAGAAGAGCCTCGATAAAGTGTCGTATTCTGACCTGACATATCCATCTAATCATGGCTCTGTTTCATTACGCTGCAGTCTCTTGAGAGTGCTCGCCGACGCAGTCCATGTTTCAGAGCGATAAAGCATAACACTCCTCACACAGCTGGTGTACATCTGCCCTCTAGTTGTGATCGCCAGATGCTTATTTGTCAAGATGGGCAAGAGTTCTCTAAGCCCCTCCAGGCAGACTTGCATCGGGCAATAGCAGCAGTCTCACAACCACCATCAGCTGAAAGAAGTCGCCCAGGTAGCAGAATTGTGCTACAGCATCCAGTTTGCTATCCCCAACCATGACCTCTCTCACTGGCCTGCCATCGATCGGTATTGATAGTTATCTTAATTAATTAATTTACATAAGACATGGAGGGACATACTTAAGTCGTAAAACCCTTGTACAGGACAGCACACAATTTGATTTACGGTAAAAATATCCTTTGTATAAAAAATAGAAAAATTCATTTTAAAGAGTTAGATTGGTTTTACGGCATACCAACCCTTTTCGGGTTATTTAATGCTGAATCAGGTCATTTTTGTATGCTTCAAATATTTATTCATGGTGTTTGGTTTGGTTGTTTTGTAGAACATGATTGAGTTTTGCAAAGGGGAAGGACAAAAAAAACAGCAATGTTTGGTGCAGCCAGTATCTTCAGACAGCCTGATCTGGTAGCATCAGACATTTTAAAAAGATTCAATAATAACTGTTGTGAAGTGCATTGTTGTCCTGTACAAGGGTTTTACTACGTAAGTACACCCTCCCATCACCTCCATGTCTTAATTTACATATCAAAATTAAGTTGTTTTTTTGTTTTTATATCCTATAAAATAGATATCTATTATCAAAATCATAATACAAAGATTTTATTTCTGAATTTTTGAGATGAGGATTGATAATTTGTATCATTTTGGTTATTCGGACTACATTTCTCATCTTGAGTGTTATCATCACGAGTTCGAAGAGATACACCTGAAGAAGGCCGGAGATTACAGCGGCCGAAATGTTGTGATGATAACACTCAAGATGAGAAATGTAGTCCGAATAACCAAAATTATAAACAAACATTTTGTATAAAAAAGTTTAATCAACTACATATATAAAACAATATCAATAGTGATAGAAAAAGAAAGTCATCCAATTAGAAAGCTTAATGGGGGGGGGGGGGATCTCTTCCATTAATCGACTAATTCAGGATAAATTCTTTGTGATTTAATTTTTTTAAAGTATATTTCACATGTATCATACAACATTTATCAGAAATCAAGAACACCCGGGAATCAATTAAAATCAACATGTAAATTAGCCCATACTGTCTGATGAGTTTATTCTATAATTAAATGGGGTATTGAAAGATAGATTAGGTTTAATTTAAAAATTTAGAGTATTACGACGTAGTTTCAGCTACAGGCAGACAGATAATCTTCATTACAATATGATATAATTGACAGCTAAATTGAATGACTGGGAATCACCAACCAAATTGGAACAGATTGAAATTACTGAATATCTATAATTGAGCTAGAGAAAAGATAGATGGTTTCAAAGCAATAGAAAATAAAATTCCCAATCAAAGATTTGTAATTAAAAATAATGACAAACAGGACTAAAATTATATGCACACATTAAATATAAGGTAATCCAATACCAGACGACGGTACATTTTACAGACATTAAATCTCAAAAGGGAAAAGGCTACTTTAAATTTACCTCAGAGAATAATGTACTACTTTTAACCTAATTAGAGGACTATGGTTTAATGAGCAAGAAAATCGCTTGCTGAACTCAGTTGGGGGTCACACACACCTCTATTCAACTGATATACACACCCATGAATAGATTTTGATACCTTCACAGGTTTTTGTACATTAGCATGTATTTTTTTTTTTTTTTGCATCAAAAACAAATTAGCATAGATTAACCCTTTCTGCTTGCAAGTGGGTTGATTTTTCTTTTTAATAGTTTTGCATAAATTTTGCGAAAATTTGGAATACCAATGCTTTTGTACGAGTCACATTTAATATGAATCCTACGGAATAATTAGTGTTTGTAATTGCGTTTTTTGTCATATTGGCCATAGTTGGACTGAATGTTAAGTCAATGCTTATTTTGAAACTCTGCGAATAGTGAGCCCGCGAATCGCAGGGGGTTCACTGTATTACACCCCTTTCTCACAGAAGAGATGTTGCTTGTCTCTCTACTCTATCATTATTTTCATCGAAGATGCTCGGCTGAGTTCCAATATCTAGTTCCTCCTCGTAAGACATTAACAACAAGAACTCGTCTTCTACCACAATGGAGAAATTTCTATGGATAGAGTTCTTTGCAATGTTCCGATCTGTGGAACACATTACTGCTTCCTTGCAGGCTAAAGTCTTCAAATCCAATGTGAACCATCCCTATAACTAATCAAAAAGGTGTTCCATCCCGTTAACCCTTATCCTCGAGTGGTTCTTGGCCTTGGTAAATGGTAACCCAACAGTTAAAATAAAGACAACAGGAATCTTGGTAAGGCTTTCTACCAATTGTAATAAAGACGACATGTAAAAATAAATAAGTTTTATTTCATTTTTTTTTTTTTTTTTAAATACAAGACAAATGAAAGAAAAGAAAAAAAAAGTACAATACAACTTCTCTAATCCTGGGGTTTGGGGTTCCCCTACCATAGGATCTATATACTACATGGATGATAGAAAAAGGAAAACAACGAGGTTACTGTGAAAATCTTTTTATATCAAAGGTTACAACAGTAAATGGCAGAGTACAATTGTGGTGTATCAGATAAACAGAAAACACTGCATAAATTGGATTACTTCTGTTAGGGCTGCTACAAGATTTTTTTTGGTTTCCAAAGAAAAATCGTGTAGACTGATGAAAGTTATGTAATTAAGGATGAGGTAAGATTACGTTGGCAGAGGAGAATGATGGGAGAATCAGGTCATGGGCTCCGTCATGCTACACATGTTCAGATGAACTTTATGGATGTAAATATAGACATGAATTACGGAGAAATAAAGAACACGTAGAGTGCGTAGACTTCCTTATGATCAGTCACTTTGCAGAAGTCAAAATTTCAGACATGGACATTCACTTGCCTCGCCATGACAGACAATGTATGACCCATGGAAGGAGTGGTAACACTTTCACACTCCCGAGTCATTTACAAAAATAACCAAAGCCGCAGTGACAACTTTTGTTGGGAGGTGTTACAAATTAACATGCAAAGAATAGAGAGGGGGGGGGGGAGGGGGAGATATGACGGGTTTAATTTTTACACTAGACAACAACATCTACCTTTATCTTCAAAAAGAATTGGGAAGGTTGTATCATCTTGAAATTTGTAAGTACAGGTCCGCAATCACTAATTTGGTCCCAAATCAAGCCCTCCTTTCAAGTTTCTTGGGTAACCATACCAACTTTTTGCTATTGTTTAGTGGGGGTCACTTTATGCATAAACATCGTCAACATCAAACATATGCCAGCTATTCAGATTCATTTGTGCCTATAATAACCTACTATATTTGAGCCTCAGCCAGAAATAGAATGAATTAAAAAAAAAAGAAAAATAAAGCCACTTATTGTGTACAGCACGCACAGTAAATTGTTAATTTTCATTTAAATGTTTTATTTATTCAACAACATTAATGTTTATTTTAAAAAGTAGAATGAGGCTGTTATTATTCATTCTAATGTAACTACCCTACAATCAGGGTAAATCACAAACCCGGCATCTTACAAGACGGATGTCGGATTAGTGACGAGTAACCTGTAATCTAAGTTAATATAATAGAATTAAAAAATACATTTTTTAAAGTAAGATAATTCTTAAAATTCAAGATGTTTTGTGTTTAAATTTTATTTGCTTGAAAAAAAAAAAAAAAAAAAAAAAAAAAAAAATTCTTCGTTCTTGAAAGTATCCATGCAATTTCTGTTCATTTAATACCAAAATTTTTAATTAAAAAAAAAAAAAAAAAAAAAAAAAAAAAAATCACTAAAAACCCCAAAGATATACATAACAATTAACAGGGAATCCATCTATGTCCATTTTAACTGGTTAATATCGGCCACCTGATTGGATAAAAAAAAAAAAAATATTCAAACAAAATAATAGACCAAATTTCTACAACAAAAAGTGCTGAAAAAAGATTTAAAAAATAAAATAAAAATATGGTCATAATCAAAACCAATGCTTAAAACTATTACACACTGATATTTTCCCCATTCACTTAAAACTAAGTTGAACTATATGAAAAATAAATGCAATTTCAATTATGTCAGTTTAAACATGCCGAAGAAAAAAAAAAGTATGATAATCTTAAAAATTTTATTTATTTATTTATTTTTACTAATAATAAATAAAATTTATTTCAAAATAAATCCCTTATTCGTCACTTGGACATTGTTTATGGTCAGTAACAAGAAATCCCGATTCCTTATATATAATTGTATCACAGTCAATAGTTTTCTTCGAATGTCCAGCTGGCTTGGCAGGTCGAGAGCAGACTCAAGGCGTTTCCACGAATAATGGCGATAGAGAAGCTAGGAGAAGAGAAGCTAGGACAATTCGCGATTGTCTCCGGTGTTGCACATCATTAATAGACCAAGGCTGCCATGGAAGTCGCGTGTGGCAGAGCCTATAAGTCCACTCGTCTCCACAGCGATGACTTGAAATACAAATCTGTCGAGAAGATCGGCATATTTTGACTGCTTGCGACTGGTGACCCATGTTCAGGGTTTGTTGCCGATTCTATCACTTATGAGGGCGCAAAAGTCTTAGAAATTACACCCGCTTATATCTTATTTTACAATTTTGTGATAGAAGGTTGAGCAGCTGTTGTCATAAGCAAAAAGTTCTTATTTGAACCAAGCTCAGTATGATCATGTCAGAATGTAGGCTGGGCAGTAAATGGTTTTACCAGCGACTACAAAGGGCACAGCTATTGTTTTTGAACTACTTATATATATAGAAAGAAATTAGATTTGAGAGAGGCTGAGAGAAATAAGAAACCGGATAAGAAGTGGGCTTAACAATGTCCGAGCGAGAAAGATATGAGAAAAAGGAGAATGCTAAAAAAAAAAAATAAAAAAAAATAAATAAATAAATAAATTAAAAAAATACTATTTGTCAAGCACAGATGACAGCTGAGCTTAGAAGTGCTCAAAAGTGAAATCAAGGCAGAGTGAGAGGTCGTTTTTTTTTGTATGAAGACAGTATGGCACAATCGCCTCGCCCAACAGTCATGGAAGAATGGATCAATTTGTAATAAAAGCGCCATACATTTTTTCTGAATTGGTTTGCTTGTACACCTGGTCACAATGGTGGTGGAATAACAGTGTTAAAGTTTTACTAAACGAGTATTAACTTTTATCACGATTAGAATTTTACCTATAACCAGGAGATTACAGAATGATGGTAGAACTGGTAAAAAAAGGCTTTATCTATAGAAGTGATCTTCCAAATATAACCAGATGTTAAAAAGTTTTAACAGGTTTAAAATTTAGCCAAAATAATTTTGCAATATTAGGTTTTACTGCTCATGTCTAGATTGCAATTTTGAATTCTGAAAGAGTAAATAATTTAGAGAATTCATTAGTTAAGTCATTTTAGCACTAGTTTACAGTCACATATTAATATAGACGGGTGCGCCTGTGCAATTAAAAATATTTTTTTGTGTTTCTCAACTTACCTGCCACTTTTTCTAATTGATGTCTGATATAAAAAGTCACACTTAGAACTAAATCAAAATTCTACAACAGCAACGTTTTGTCCACACTGCTATATGGAAGTGAAACTTGGCATCTCAAAATCCGCCAAGAGAGGAAGTTAGACGCGTTTGATTCCAAATGCTGTAGAAAGATTCTAGGGACCAAATCAAACGATCGAATTTGCAACCAAAAAGTCAGAGATCGCACTAATCAACAGCTTGTATCGTCAATAATCTACAAATGACGTCTAGGCTGGCTTAGACATACCCCGAGATTGTCTCCAAAAAGAATTGCTAACCAAGTACTTCAGGATGCGAGAGTTCCTAAGTAAGTAAGTTTTACAGTCGTCTATGCAGCTGAACATCTCTGCCATCCTGCTATGAAACAAAAGCTTCCTAAGCTCGGTGCTGAAATACTCTGCTTGTATGAAGCTCGAATGATAGCTTACATCTTCTCTTCTGAAGCTCTGCCTCTTTAAGGTCTTTGTTGTTGTTTTTACAGCGCTAACCCTGGTCAGATCGAGCCAGATTCTTCCCTGGCCTGCACCACCTAGAACCATGGCGGCCCGGAATAAGGTCACATGGTTAACTAATCATGATTCAATTGTCGATGTTGACTGAGCTCTCAGGTTCAGATATTCAAGTCTTTGATGGTTGTTGCTGAAGTCCTCAACTGCTGAGCAATACGGTTGCGCAACCCCGGCAGACAGATAATGGGGGTTAAATTGTGAATTAATTCCCTCTCTGAGCAACAAGCTGCATGCCCAAACCATCAAAGATGTCATTGCAACAAGACAGATGCTTCAGGTTGCGGTGTTGGTGGAGAATAGTAATTGAGACAGTCGGCATGCTAACAATGCAGCCGAGGCAGTCATTTTCAAAGACTTACACCTGCTAATCAGCAGCCACCCTCATTGGCAGGGTTTCAGAAGGAGGAGTATATTTTGGAATTCTAGAAGCTGGACCATATAATTTCCACCTCTGCAACCCCGTTGGCCATGTCACAAGCCATTGAGGAGAATCCACTGAACGATAGATTGAGATACACAACCTTTTTCTTTTTTAAGATCTATTTACCTGCCACCTTACAATGGCCGGACGTGACACAAAGTTGAGCTTCCAAAGATTGCATGCCTTTTATAAGATAGAGTTGGAAATAATGAAATCATTGTGCACAGTACTTAGGTGCACTACAATGAATCACAAGTGCATGTATAGTACATCAGATGATGTACAATTGTCAGGAAAATGAACAGTGTATGAGTCAGGATGTGAATGTGGATGGAGGAGGGACGTCCGGTGCAGTTTTAGACGATTTGAGAAGCATCTAAGGGTTTTAAGGAAGGCAGCGTTTTTAAAATTAGAAGGCCTACAGAGAAAAGAAACTAAAATAAGAGATAAGAACGAGGATTTAATTGAAACCTTCAAATTAGGAATTCTAAACAGCATTTTTTTTTTTTTTTTAAATATATTATGGAGAAATATTTTTTGGAATAAATTACGTAATGAAATAACACTAGCATACAAAATTAATAAACTCAACGGATTCAGAAAATTTTTTTGGCCATTATCTGAAACATTAAAGAAAATTTAATCCATGCATTTATATAATATACTTGTAGGTATGTACGAGATTTCTTTCTTTCCATTAAAAGTTGAAATAAAATGTCCAGAGGTTAATAAATAAATAAATAAATACCAAAAAGTAAAATTAAAAACATAAAAAAAAAGGAATCATTTATTTCCATTTTAACTGGTTAATATCAGACACCTGATCTGATTAAAAAAAAAAAAACCCCAAAAAACCAAACTAGTATATAAACAAAACGTACAATAGTAAAAATAAAAACAAATTCCAAGTTTAAAATAATATTTGCACAAACTGGTATTATTTTTCCCCATTCCCTTAAAAGGTGGTTAACACATGATTTCTGCAAGTTTAAAAAATGTTGGGAATAAAGAAAATGAATAAAAAATACAAAAAGATATTTATATATACAACCCAATCTAATTAAATGAGACTTAATTTTGTCGATTTGTTAACAAAAATTTGTCATTGTGTTCTCAGGCATTGTTGATGTTCCAGAATCCTTGTCAGGAGTGACACAATGTTCGATGTTAAAACTTTTAAAGTTTAGGTCTAATCAAACTACCAGATATAAAGTTGGGGGAAAAGTGTTTAAAAATGATTTTAAACACCATGTAACATCAAGCTAATAAAATTCAGAAAACAGGAGAAAACAAAAATAGAAGTCAAGTAACACCTGGATGATGTAGGACATTGGGAAGAAATTAGATGAACGAGGACGCTCATAGATGGAAAGCTTAGGATAGAATCTAGGATGCTGTCTGATGAAAAATTGCTATGTCTTAAAAAATTCAAAATTTTTTTTTTATTTTTAAATAATTAAATATGTAATCGCTACAAATTTTCACCTATCGCAGGTGGGTCTGCAACGCATTAACCGCGATAAACGAGGGAGCACTTTGTGTGTGTGTGTGTGTGTGAAGCATGAACGTTCTTCCCTCTCCAGACACATGCATTTTGGTTAAAGCTGACACGCTGTTCATCTGAAAACAAAACCTAAACATTGCATATGTATGTTTCGTTAATTATGCTGCTTGCTCTTTCTGGACCAGATTTTTTATAAAATTAAAAAAAAAAAAAAAAAAAATTAAAAAAATAATATGCACTCGTTCTCTGCCTTCATTCTGCATATATTTTCACTATCTAATTTATATACTTATCAATTTTTTTTACCTTTTTCATTTATGTAAAAAGCAAGAGAAAAAAGCTGTTATTAATCACGACATATCTGAAAGTATCAATTGTACAAGAAGTTTTAGTCATTTAAATATTAAAAGATATTATATATGAGTTCGCCATTTTTTTTAAGAACTCTGTTCACACTTGAAAAAAAGGAATGGCTCGCAAAAATTTCCTACAGACTATCCAGAAAAAACCCCCAAAAAAACCTGAATTTGAGATTTACTTTGCTTCTAAAATTGTCCAATAAATTTGGCACAAAATTGTAAGTTGCAGTTTTTTTTTTAATTTTTTTTTTTTTTTTTAAATTCACTTTTATTTTTTCTCTCCCGCTTATGATTTTCTGTTGACCGATTACACACACACACACATATATATATTTATGAAAAACAATTAAACACAGAAAAAATTTGAAAAAAACCCAAAAACAAATGAATTTTTTTGGCTGTTTAATTTTTTTTTGTATTCACATTTAATTTTATGAAATATTGTGTATTATATCCTTATATATATATATATATATATATATATATATATATATATTTTTTTTTTCAGTGAGAGTTGTCTCTAGAATTTGGCTAAGGTATAATATTGGAAACTAATTTGTATGGAAGTAATGATTGGTAGTTGGCCAATCAGAGCTAAACACCCTGCTCTATAAGTTGATCGCTATAAAGGAAGCAAACTTAGAGTATTAATTCTACACAGGTCTAGATCGAGAAATTAACTTATAATATTAGATTGTTCACATGGCCTAACACCATTACTCTCTTTACCTTCTTGGGCAATCTTATTTTACAATTGGTCCCTACAGGTGGGGTTTTTTTTTTTGGGGGGGGGGGGAGCAAGATTTTCAGGGACTTCTGTGTACAATTTTAACTGATGATCGACCGATAAATATTGTTTTTGCTCACTCTCTTCGCCATAAATCTATGCATCGTGGCCACATACGCTTCTTTCTCTTACATTTAAAAGGATTCCATGGCATTACCAATACCATCAAACTTTCCAAAGAGAATATCACCGAACAAGAAAATAGTAAGCAAAAATAAGTATTAGTACAACTGTTAAATGTCATGCAGTGTAAAAAAAAAACAAGTCTTACTAACAATTTGTCTCTGTTGGTATGTATGATAGGTAAGGTATAACCTTGGAATCGGAGTTCTCTGACTAAAAATATTTATCACAAACAACAAAAGTTTGACTCCATGTAGTAATTATACCAAGAGGGCAAAATATATGACACAAGGTTAGTTTAAAGAGGAGGCACTGCACAAATAAAAAAAATAAAGGAATTAAAAATAAAATCCATAGGACTTCAAAGCAACTGCAGCATTTAGTCTGATTATCACATATTTAAGCTGTTGTTCATTTTTTTTTTTTTTTTCCTTTACTTTTATCTTTTTTTTTAGCTGGGGATGAGATATCCTACTGGATGCCAGACATTCACCTATTTCAGAGACCAACTGAGAGATCTTTTTAGAATTCTAACCATCCCTTTAAGCAAAATTATTTGTATCTCTCTTATACTTGGTTCACAGAGTATATTTGCCAGGTAAGTTTTGAAATTATTCTTCATGGGCCCGGTTGTTCCTACAATTACTGGAATGATGGAGATCTTCCTAAGATTCCAGTTTCTTTTCATGTCACACATAAGACCTTGGTATTTAGCTATACTCTCCCCTCTCAGCTCTGTTTAAGTCAGCATTATTAGAAACACTAACTTAAACTAGGGTTGCTACTCTCTTCCTCTTGTCCCATATCACTGATGTAGTTACCTATTCCACATCGCTTAAATAGATACTTTTATTATATTGTTCATCCTGAAACTTGAAATCATGCCAGAGATATCAAAAGGGAAACAATACAATTATTAGATTATCGCTGCCAAACTTTGAAAAAGTGAAAATCTATAAGTAATAACCGCTCGCTTGGCGGAGGTGCTTCTGCTAGTCCATGTGAGAAACCGATATTCCATACGTACAGTGATTTTATAATAGCGTGTTTAGAACAGATGCTATCACGCAGTGTGTATCTACTGCCAGGGTACGAAGTAACTTTCAGTGATACTATGGAAAGTAAAACAAAAATAAAGGGGGAAGATGGGGATTTCAAACAGTCGGAGAACACCATGCAACAAATGGACAAATGGACTCACCAGGGTTGTAATATTGGCCTGGATAGCCTGGAAAAAGTTGATATACAATAAAATGTGGAAAACAGAGCTTATATCAGCAATGGAAGTCCAGGTAGGTTTTTTTTTTTTTCGTGAGGTGAGTAGGTATTACTGTTATTCATCATATTCAGTTTAACATCCGTTTATATAAACATTTGGCAGATGTTGGTTAAGCTTATGAAACCAACTTTGTTTGCAGTCTCAATAGATAAACTGGAAGTAATTATTATAGCAATAAATTGGATATTTATCTTTCTATTTTTTTTTTTTTTTTTATTAGACGCAATTATTATAGCAATAAATTGGATATTTACCTTTTTATTTTAATTTTTTTTTTTAGAAGCAATTATTTTTTAAAATTTTATTTTTTTTATTAGAAGTATACTCGGAGAATAGCCACTCCCAGGACAGGTAAAATTATTTATCCCAATTTGCACCAATTTTATGTCGCCTCATGAAGATTAAAATCAAGATATGATACTAAACTTTATGTCTAGAATCCTTATTCCAATTTTGAATAAAATCCATTACATAATTTTGATTCTAGAAAATGTCTAAAATTTGAAGCTTAAGGGGTTTTAAAAAGTGTCAATTAAGGGAATCTTGCTTAATTGGTGTCTAAGGACTATAGAACAAATTCATTGCAGATCTGAAATATTTGAATTTTCAAATGGGAGGTTGTGCCCATATACCGCCTAAAACTCTTTAAAATACTACAAACTGTAATTTGAGGAATATTTATTAATTGATGTCTCATACCTATCGTTAACATTTCACAAAAATCGGGGGCATCTGAATTTTAATAAAATGCTTCCTAACCCTCTTTGCATAAAAGTAAATTAAACTGAATATAGCCCACATTACCCACCCTTACACCTGTGTTCCAAATTTCATAATGATCAGTTAATTAGTTTAAGAGTTAATTCTATATATAGAAATATATAAACGTGTGTGTTGATTCTAGGTCAATGTTGGTCAGTCCTATTACAATTTTTAACAAATTAAACTAAGTATAACTTTAACTTAGATAAAATGAAAATCTCTTGAAATTAAAGACCAACACTTGATACTCTAATATTAATTGATAAAATTCTATAAAAATAAACCTTTATTTTAAAAAGAAGTCCAGTTCTGTATGAAAATTGTATGTTGATATATTTGTCTATTGCCCTCCTTTCTAGTCGCCCCCAACCCGAAGCGACAAGACTCGCGTTGGACTTTTTGATTTTGCAGACATCTGTCTAGCTCATTCCTAAAAGCACACACGCATGTCACAGAAAATTCGCCATTTTTTCAATTGATACATTCTGCTAAATACCTGCACGGAATAAATCATTTAAAATGGACATTTGAAGACTACATGTAATAAATGTTCGTTTGTTTTATTCAATAAAAACAGGGCATAGAAGTCATCTGAAATTTTTAATTTTGTGATGAAATTAAAGCGGTAAACACATTGTATATTAAGTGTGCATCCAGTCATTTCTTTCTTGCTTTCTTTATTATTATTAACATAATAAATTAAATGTATTTCAGTGAATATTTTAAAACATGAAGTTAAAGCAATTTTTGGGGAGAGTCAACTGAAGTCAAGGATGAAAACACATTAACAAAGATTTTGTTGCTTGAACTAGATATAGTTGAATACACCCTGGCTGAGCCACTCCTCTCTTAACTCTCTACATAACTTTCTCTATACACCTAATAAGCATGGCAGACATTGTCTCTTTCTTGTATTTTGTCTCTCTGTTCCTCCACCAGATGTGTTTAACCCTCCTCCCCCCAACAACAATCCTTAGTAGTTATTTTCCTATATATCAATATATTATGCACTTTCCAAGTTTCTGTAAATCCATGTTGCTAAAATTAAATTTACTATACTTTATATATAATATATATATATATATATATATATATATATATATATAAATATATACTAAAGTTATAAATTAGTATCAATAATGTTTAATCTTCTTATTCAGAGTATTAGAAGTGTAAAGGAAAATATTTAAAACGGTTTTCTCAATTTTTAATATTTGTATATTCACTCAATATAGAATAGATAAATTTCTCCATGTATTTATATATATATATATATATATATATATATATTATTTCATGTATCTACATAAAATGTTTTAATCTTTTATGTATCAATTTTTAGTATTTACTTCATATATAATATAATATATATATATATATATATGTAGTCTAAATAAGCTTTGAGTCATTTTAAACAAAGAAAATGCAGTTTAAATTCTCAGGGATACTAACTAAATCCAATATATATATATATATATATTAGTACTTAATGTATCCACATAAAATATTATAAGGAGATATAATTTTTATGTATCAGTTTTCAGTATTTACTTCAACAGTACTCGATACGTAAGTAGAGCTAGGTAGTAAGCAATGAAAATATATATGGCAATTAAGCTACACAGAGGCTCCTGCGTTTCATCCCCGGGGGGAATCTTCAGGCTAAATGCATTTAGCCTGAAGATTCCCCCGGGGGATGAAACGCGGGAGCCTCTGTGTAGCTTAATTGCCATATATATTTTCATTGCTTACTATATATATATGAGTGAATATGCAATAAATTTATGTATTTTTAAAAAAAATTATTGAAGTGCATTTATAGTACTTTAAATATTAAAACCTATTTGAATTTACAGGAATTTCACTATTATAACCATAATTTTACTATTACAACAAAATTTAAAAACAATATTGCCAGGTTTGTTCTTACAGAGCGTCCTAAAATGATAATAGAAGCAGAATAAAACAAGATTGATGAAATCACCCGATTACCATGCAACTAAATTGTTCCTAAAAAAAAAAAAAAAAAAAAAAAAAAAAAAAAAAAAAAAAATCGAATTGGCAAAAAGATCCGTTTACCATTTTATTGTTTTGTAGCACAGAGATCACTTTGATTCATATTTAAATGTAACTGCGTACAAGCGCATTAAGAAGGGGGGGGGGGGAGTCCAATTATATTCAAACTATCTGTTTCTCATAATATTTCTCAGTACTGGGACATACGTGAACCTTTGGGGGTGTTTAATCACCAGACCTCTGCATGCCATTTCCTGGTCACCTTTACAATATTGACACAAATCCCCGATGTTCAGTCCGTTCTTTAAATACAGATTATACTAAAATATCTTTTCAAATATTTTTGAGGAAAGATTTACTGAAATATATACTTTTTTAATTATGGAAAATAAACTTACTTTATATGAAGGATGAGTCTATTTACAAGTTGCTAGTAGGAATGCGTCTGGGATGGACATTTATGACATCCTTTGCATAAACAGTTAAGTTGTTCATGTACACAACCAAACTAAAAAGCGACAACATTTTTTTTTATAAAGATATTTAAAGTCTACAAAATCGGACATAATTGCAAATCTTGATAGTTCCACTGCATATGACATCAAAGGTAAACATTTACTATTTAGCATAGATATTTATGCCCCCCCCCCCCCCCCGCTCTATTTCACAAAATAGACAAAGTTCTTTTTTCACTACAATTAATTAAAAAAAAAAAAAAAAAAAAAAAAAATCTACAGCTGCAATAAAAATATCAGCCAATTATATCCTTAAATTTTAATAAATAATTTCTAAAATAAATTTTTTACTAATGAAATATATGGCTCTGAATCTTTAACAAAAATTTATTTAAACGTTCGTCCACCAAGTTCTTGCAAATCGTTTCTATCTTAGTGCATCTTGTGCATACAAAAAAATTTAAACAAGCATTTAAAAAACTTCAACTGGTTCAGAAAGCAGTGATGACAATTATTTTGGTGTTGTCTTATGGTTGAAGGTTGCATTAAATTTTGTATTTTTATTTACTTTATTTTGAAATTCATACCATCCATACTGATTCAGTGTTTAACTTTTTTTTTTTTAATTTTGATGTTATCACTTATTAAAATTGTTATATTTTAGTATGTACTTATTCTGGTGTCAAAACTTTGTTCTTGTATAATATTTAATAGCTTATCCCATTGTTCAGAGTAAATAATAGCTAGTCACTATTTTAGACACACACACTAATATATATATATATATATATATATATATTAGATAGATCAATTAGTGAATTTGGAAGACATAGCCATATATTCATTGTCAGAAAACCAATGCTATTTCCAGGAAATTTCAGTCAGATAAGTAAAAAAAAAAAAAGAAGAAAAAAAAAGCTTCTTAATATATATAAATATAAAATGTTTCTATTTACCTTGAGGAGGATACCCAGATTGTGGAGGGTAACCAGGTTGTGATTGAGGAGGGTAGCCAGGTTGGGAAGTAGGATAACCTGGTTGTGAGGGAGGATAACCCGGTTGTGAAGCCGGATAGCCTGGTTGCTGAGGAGGATAACCTCCAGAATCTGTAACATTAACAACAAAAAATTAATATGTCACACATATTAGGGGTGGGGAAAGAAAGACAGAAAAGTTTATAAATAGGAAAACAATTTTAACAAAAGGATCCAATTTGAAACAAGAATCATTTTTGACAAAGGTTTTCCAAAGTGTGTTATTCATCCCTTGTTGGTGATGATAGGATGAATTCAGAAAACTAAATGTTTCTTTTGTTTATTCTATCTCTGTGATCTTGGTTCACATCCCCCTTTTCACAGCTGTCTGATTTAGAAACTGATTAGGTGTCTTTGATTTTTTTTTTTTTTACTCCCTAAGGTTATAGAGATCAATTTCTCTAAAACAATGATCCTTTGATTTGTTATATATATATATATATATATATATATATATAAATGAATGAAAGATAGAAATAAAAAAAATAGTCTTCAGTTATTCAAAACAAGGTATATTCAATAAAAGAATATTTATTTGTTCCTTCCTTAAGCCAGGCTTTTCAAAGAATGGATTCTTATCAGTGGAATGTAAATAGATAGAGAAGTTGGCAAAGAATAAACCAAAAGTCATAAAATGTATATATAAGTGGTGTCCAGTGAAAAAAGGATGAGAATGGAAAGATAAAGGTTCATCATTGGAAATTTTGTGAAGAATTCCTAGATCTACAGTATTTTACCCCATTGATGCATTCTTCATGCACCTTCCAACGGTGAATCTTTGTCCATTCTCAACCTTTTTTTACTGGACACTTTTTTGCATTTTTGACACCCTTCTTACACTTTATGACTTTTGGTTTATTCCTCGGATTATAAGAAAACATTCTTTGAAAAGCCTGGCTTAAGGAAGGAAAAAATAACTATTCTTTAATTGAATATACCTTATTTTGAATAACTAAAGACGTAATAGCTTTGTCATTCTCACATTTTTATTTCTCTTCTTTCAATTATATAATTGCTCTATCTCATATATTGAGCTTTAAACACTTCACGGTAGGTTCAAATTTTAAAAGTATACGTTCTACTTTAAGTTTCATATAATATATATATATATATATATATATATATATATCATATTCCGTTTAATGTCCGTTTTACATGCTGGCATGTGTTGAATGGTTTCTAGAAATTTACTTCCCAACTTATCTCTGGTCAGTTTTTTTCAAAGTAATTTTCCGAGTTGAGGCAAGATTTTTTTATAGGTCAGATGCCTTTTCTGACGTTAAACCAGTGAGGTGATGGGAGAACAAACAAACAAACAAAAACACACACCGTCTCTTGTTAGCAGAAAAAAACAAACATAATAGTGCTTGATCGTAAATTTATTATTTTATTAAAATTCTATACATTACTACGGCCATTGGAGATGGATGCACACAACCTGGTATCTCCAGCAGATGCAATGTATGTATGTATGTATGTACGTGCGCAAATACACCCACACCCACTGAATGTTTGAAGGGAAAGTTTTCAATGTTTTTTTTTGCAGGGTTTTATATAAACGTTCTTTAAGGGAGGCAGCTCTTATCAAGTTATTCTAAAACTTGCAATAGCCTACTTATAACAAATATATATAACAGTGTCTTTTGCCAACTTATAATTAGCAACATGAATACAGAACTCACATTTATCATAAAATTGAGGTCAATTCTAACAGACTCTGGTACTCCCATTTTAGGAGTATTCTTTGTTCAATAATTTTTTACTTCCATGAAAGTATCTTTGACCTTCCATAACCTTCATGGCCAACTCATGCCAACTTTACAGAACATGATATTCCAGGTAGTCACAATATGTCTGTTTGCAAAGTTTGGCTGAAATTTGACCAGATGTTTCTGAATCTATAACAGATATTTTATCATTTTTTTTCCTAATCCAGAGTGCCCCTTTTGAGAGCTGGATTTTCCCCCCACATCAAACCAACCTAGTTTCACATCCAGCCCTCTTGGAGAGGCAGGTATTTTATTTATTAGAAGAAAAGCTATTTACATATTTCGGACATCTCCAATCTTCAGATTACATGTTAGTCAGTAACATACGACCAAAGTGGTGTGAAAATTACCATGAAGATAACAGTCTGAAACATGGAAAGAACAATACCCCTCGCAGATCTATCGTTAAATAGATGAAAAGCATCAAGAACACTTACGCGGATATTGTGGCTGTGGAGGGTAGGTACCTGAAGAAATAAAAAAGAAAATCAGATGAAGTAGTCAACACATGTCATTTCTTTAAAATATAATATACAAAAAAAAAAAAAAAAAAAAAAAAAAATGAAAAACAAAACATGTAAATAATATTTTATCTTATATATAAAATAGAGCCAGTCTGTTTTTTTGTTTCGCTTTTTTTTTTTGGGGGGGGGGGGGGGTGACTAACAACTTCTTTAATACAAAGCACACTGTTTAGTCAGTTATTCATAGCAAATATCGGTCAGCATTAAAAAATATCTTATTTCCAATCGAAATTAATATTTAATCCTCCCACAGTTAGAGTTCTCCTCCTGCCACTAATTAAAACTGGAGTTTATTTAAGAAATACTTAAAATTGTCAATTACTAATTTCTAGTTTAATAGGTCCGTCTATTTAAACCAAGAACCTAAATTTTATACATTTTAAAAACAGAATCAAAAGGTTTTGTTTTCCGAAGAATAACTTTTTTTTGGCAAGCGAATACAGTAGGATTGTGGAAAAGCTCACCGGAAAACAATTGGTTGAATTAATAATTTCAGGACCAAACAATGTCATTAAACTTAACTTTCAAAATCATGAATAAAAAAAAAAAGAAAAAAAAAAAAAGAAAAAAAATATTTAGATACTTTAATAGATTGTATAAAACAAAAAAAAAGTACAAAGTATTAAATTTGAGGTCTTATTTACCGTTTTGATGTCAAGGACACTTATCAGGAATCTGTATGCCAAGTGGTTTGAGCAGAATTTATAAGATGAAGAAAAATTTTTTTTTTTTTTTTTTTTAATCTGAAAAACTCGTTTTCACATTTTTAGACCAATTTTTATTATACTGACAATGTAAATGATTTAATTTTAATATCTATTTAATATAATATTTAAATAACCTTAAACAACGTATTATTTTTTTTGCTGAAAATAAATAAAATTTATTTTAAACTTAGCTTTCGAAAATAAAATTCTTTTATCCTATATATTTCGGTAGCGTAAAAAATAAAATTCCTTCGTTGGAATTAAAAAAATGATTGTATTATGAATACAAGTCAGTCATGAAAAAAAAATCCAAGAAACCTTCAGATATTTCCCTATTTCCAAACAAAATAGAATAGTACAACTCTTATACACTTTGTTGGTGATGAAGAAACAAAACGCTTTATAATTAATAATAACTAGATGGCATCGCCGGCTCGCTACAGCTTTGCGAAGTTCGTTACGTAAAATACTTGAAACAAAGATTTTAAATAAAAATTTAATTCATAACTTTGTTGTAAACACGAAACAGAAACTGCAGCATTTATTCATATAGATAGAGCCTGACCAGTACTAAATAGGTGACTATTTGGAAACACCAGGTGCTGTATGTGGCCTGGAGAGGATATGGGCACTACCAAGTTCTATCATGCCCACAGAAAAGTTAGGAAAGATAGAGTATCTGCCTGACTCCCCGACGACGTTCCCAAACGTTATGGGAAAATAACAATAGATAGATAAAAATTAACATTTACAGCACAAATTTATTTATGTTTTAAAAATGACTAAATAAAGGAAACAAGAGAAAAAAATCAATTTGCCTCAGCGATGGTGTGGGGACGATTTGTTTTAAACTTAAAAATCGATCGCAACTTATTGAAAATCATGTCAGTCTCCCTAAAGTAAAAGGGAGGAAAGAAAGTTGAACTCGAATACTAAACTTTTGTCGATGAAATAAAACAATATGCTTAAACAGAACTATTTATTATATTACAACCAAAACAATCATTGAATTAAAAACAAATAATTAATTAAATGTCTTTTTGAAAAACTAATATGCAAATTAGTTAATCTTGCGACTGACATTGCATAAACATAAGCAGTACATAAAAAAGATGGTGCATCTCTGGAGTAAAATTGAATTAACTTGAAATCTGACATTTTGAGAAATGGGCCCAACTTTTGCATTTATTCATTTAGATAAAATTATTATTAATAATAATAATAATAATAATAGTATTTCTTTATTCGTCATATTTGTATAGAATATGCAAGTTTGTCTTCAAACAAGTCTTGTTTTCTTTCGTTTCCATACAAAGTTGTTTGGTACATTATTAATTACATTCGTCACTAGACATCTTCAAGTTCAAGTCAGATTAAACATTTTTTTAAAGCAGATGAGAATAGCTTTACGGAGTAATTGGTAAGACACTATTGATGTGCTCACCGTGGTGACCCATCATTATGCTTGTGCAAAGTTTGGCAAATAAATGATCATGAAGTTAAAAAAAAAAAAAAAAATGTTAAAAAAACCGACAAAGCTTGGCAAATACCTTGAGGAGGATATCCTGGTTGAGGTGGGTAACCAGCCCCACTTTGTGGAGGATAACCAGTAGGTACAGATCCAGGATAACCTGAAGAAGGAGGGGGTACAACACCTTGAGGGTACATAGGTTGGCCAGGGTAACCACCGGCACCAGGATAGCCCTGAAATAGAAAACAATTTGGAAAACTGACAGTTAGGATTGAACTCCCAAAATAAATAACTCAGCTTTAACGTTCTAGGTTATATTGGTAGTATATTCGTGCAGGCCACATCGAAATGCAGCTAATTGCAATTTACAATCTATATTATAACTGAGCATTTGTCTGTTGGTCATTTATGGGCTTAAAAAATCTAGACAGAATTGCAAATTTGACATGATGCATCCTTCATGTTGGAGGTGCCATGGGGGGGGGGGGGATTAAAATTATACGATCTATAATAGTAGTCTGGTTACATTTTGAATTGCTGAGAGAGTCAAGTGACCGATTCGATTCGAAGAGAGTTGAGTAATGGCAAGGGAAACAGATGGCACTGACGGGGTTGTCCATTGTCATGCCTTAACTAGAGAACTTAATTTACGGCTCAAAGATGAACCGTATATTTTGATTACCTAGGCAGGTAAATTAACAGCGTAATAAAATACATCACGACAATTTAAACTTAGGATGTATTTTATTCATGACTTGTTTTAGCCATGAGTGGAAACCAGCATAATGTCCCACACAGATTTGTAAAATGCTGTATTAAGATTTGTTCAAAAACAATATATCATATACAGGGGGATTGGAAAATAACTTCCTATTATTAAGTGCTCCTAATTTACTACTGAAACATAATTTTTACAAGAAATGAATATAATAAACTGGGGTTTTATTCAAAATTAGATACGGATGCCAGCAATCGCCACCAGCTTCTAAAAAATGCTGGGAAATCACATCAACTGATTTCACAAAGAACTTTTTTTTCTTCTTTTTTTTTCCACTAATGAGTCAAGACTAAAAACCCGCTCGAAGATTAGGGTCAACAAGATGGATAGATTCACAGATGAATGGTGATGAATACTATGAAAGTATTGAAAACAGCATTTTTCCCCATTGTCAAAAACATTGCTCGTGGAATGTGAGGACTAAAGGAAAAAATAACGCATAATTCATAACTCTTGCTTCCCCCATTCATTTCTTGTAAGAATTATATTTCAGTACCAACTTACAAGTACCAACTTACAAGTTTTGACCATGCTGCATTAACTATGTTACTACAATATCTCACTGTAGGGCAATTCCCATTTTTAAACATGTCATCCAGCTCGCATGGATTAAAATCCATGCCAGATGGATGACATGCAGATTTTTGCAAGCATCTTCGGGAAGATTAATGCATTAGAATTGCTCCTCACAGGATATAAAATCTGAGGTGCTAACCAAAGCTGTGGAGTTTGTAGTCAAACAGTCAATACAGACTGGTCAAATTTTAAATGGGCAGACACCAGCCTCCTAAGAAATCTTTCACTAGTATTAATTAATGAGGAAGAAGGAAAAAAAAACCCAAAAAAAACAAAAAGCTATGAATTATTACTAGTGGAATAAGACTTCACTGGTTGGAGTTTCACCGAAAATTTCAGCAGTTCAGCATTGAGTCTTGATTAGTACTGCGACTGATGTTTAGATATGAAATATATATATATATATTTTTTTTTTTCATTTTTAAGAAATATAGAATAGACAAACATTCTTAGATTCTATAAGATTTAGAAATTTGCAGTTAAACTATCTGACAGAAATAAAAAAGAAAATTGTAACAATCAAAAAGAGGTGAACCAAAAATAAATCTCTTACCATTCCAGGATACATTATTCCTTTCTTTTTAGCTTGCTGAAATTAAAAACATAAAAAATATAATGAATACATTTTCACAAAAAATTTATGATAGGCATTATATATATATATATAGATAATAGGATGTACATAAAATATTTAAAATTAACTATTCTAGCATGAACCATCAGTTTCTTTGTATTCAATAAATTTCTTCCATTTATATATTTTCATTTTCTAAACATTAGCTTAGTGAGTTTTTTTTAACCATACAGATCAAGGGTATAAGAATTAATGATAAAAGCTTTTTCTCACAATTTATATTGGATTAAATAATAGAAGTTATTAAATCAAAGAAAGAGCCAAAAACACATAAAAACGACAATATAAAAGGAAGATGTTCCCACTTCCCAAATACCCCCCCATATTAAAAGGTATATAAATAAAATTAAAAAAATAAAAAACTGCTTATAATTAAAAAAAATTCTTATACACAGGCTTCCAAATCTATATTATATTCTCCCTGGTGTTCTTCCTATTCTTTCTAACCTTCCTTCCACACCCTGAACCCCCATAATCTGGCAAAGTAATCAGAGATAATTGTTTGTAATTGAAATATATTTTTGCTTTTACGGTTCAGTTGTTTCAAATCAAAATTATATTACACTGGGGTTGAAAAGAAGCAATGGAAGGTAAGATTTGGGTGAGGTGGGGGTGGGGCTGGCAGTGGCTTACTCTATCATTTTTAATCATTAAAATTGAAGAGCTCTTCTGATTTTTGTTCACCTTCATTTTGTTTATATCCTCGCCTGATGATACCTAAATATTTTTGGGGTTGAAACAAGAGTACATTTGTGTAGCAAAGTATGTATAAAAATATGTGCTGGCTTCATCAGTTATTTTAGGCTTTTGAACATTACACAAGCTCAACCAGTAATCTAAAATTAGTAACTAAAAAAAAACAAAAAAAAACGGCTAAAGTATATTTTAGGGTAAAAAAACTCCTAAACTCCTAGCACTGTCAAAAATTAATATTTTTTGAAAATTTTATCAGGACATTTTGAACCATAGTGAATCATAAAAAAAAAAAAAAAAAAAAAAAAAAAAAAAAAAAAAAAAAAAAAAAAATTAACATCTTAATCAGATGTACAGCATTTCTCATTTCTTTCTAAAAAATTAAGCACTTTAAAAAAAACAAAAAAAAACATAGTCCACCCCCAAACAAGGCAAGTTGTCACTGTAGATGTAAGGGGCTACTGAGAATCAGGGTGAAAGGTTTTTTTAAGGGGGTGGGGGGGATCCTGTAAGTCGGGGGGAGGGGGAAACAGGGAGAGAGTTAAAAAAAAAAAAGAAAACAAATGCAAACAATTTGATAACCGAGCAAACATTTAAAATTTCATTTACTGAAGTTTTCAACTTTGAATTTTTTTTTTTTTTGTGAAAGACAACTTAAAACCCTATATTAAACCCACCATATTAACGATTGACCTTTTTTCTTTAACAGGACTTTACATGCACAGATACACAATATTGCGCACACCAAATTTGACAAACCCCAACATTTTTTTTTTTCTACATAAAAAAAAGAAAAAAAGTCAGTCACCAAAAATACTAACCTAACTTGAAGTAGCCTGGAAAAACAAAAACTTAATGAAGCAAGAGAAAGAATTGTACATTCATAAAGAGAGAACACTAATTTTGTTTACATCTTCAGCCTCTGTTTATGTCTGTCTCCTTGGAAAATGGCATCTCGCACAAATCGATATTTCAGTCTTCCACTTTATTTTTGTTACTTTTTTATATTTTTACCAATTCGGGATTTCTACCCACAAATTTTGACCGTATATACATAAGTAAAAATTTTTTTATCTCATTTTCAAAAGAAAGATGAGAAAATCTTTTTATTTACCTGGGACATATATACCATCAAAATTTGCAGGTAGAAATCCCGAATTGGTAAAAATATAAAAACGTAACAAAAATAAAATGGAAGACTGAAATATCGATTCGTGCAAGATGCCATTTTCTGAGGAGACAGACATAAACAGAGGCTGAAGAGAGTCCGGCATAGGAGGCCAACAATAGGTCCCCTTTGTTTGGATTTGAAATCGACGGTACCGATGTTGTCTACATTTTCTGTGTATGTGTGTATAATATGTATATATATATATATATATATGTTCTTTCCAAATATGATCTAAGGTTAACATCGGATTCTAACTGCCTGATGAGATCTCAGTTTATAATAGCTGTTGATCGATAACATCGACATGCCAGTGTCGCAGATTTTGTACATGTCTCTGTGTAAATAAAAATAATCATATATATATATATATATATATATTTGAATCATTACTTTTTTGAACTGGTGTTTTAAAAAATACTTCTCCAAATTCTTTAATAACCTCTGCAATTTAAATTATAACCCTAACCTCTGCAATTTAAATTAATTTTTATCAACAAAAGCTAATTATTTTTGATTTCACATCATGCGGTTTTTCTTTTTCTTTCATGTGATTGAAATTAGTCAAATATTTTTTATCTAAGCTGACCTATTCAGTACAATGTGCAAATTCAAGTAAACAAAACTTTGTTGTATAGATTCTTTTTTTATCTTTGCAAAAAAGAAAAAAAAATATTAGACAAAAATAATTTTAAAACCAACAAATCAAACCCCATTGAAGAGGACAAAGAAATAAAAGAAATGATAAAAATATCCATGAACAACAAAGGAATGTCGAGAAAGGGAGCAATAAGCAAGACCTAGTGAATTTTGGGTGCGTGCTAAGTGGGAGGGGGAAATGTTTTGTTGGTAACATAAGTCGTACATAGATTTGGAGTGGAAGGACGTAACGATAAGTCACCCTGCAAAAATTTTAAATAGGATTACGTAGGATTTTGTAACTATGCATCAGAGAATTCCTCCTCGAGGAGAAAAGCAACAAAATGATTCGGCTAAAAAGATTGATCGGAGTCAGAGTTAGCCAATTTTCACTGACTCTGCAGTCCTGATCAATATTATTGGAAAAGGAATGAACCCCAAAATTTCACCCAAGACATGGTTAAAATAGCAACCTGTGATCAATTAATTGTATACAATATTGTTTCAGTACTTAGAAACCACCAAAAGGGCTTGAGATGTCATTAAATAGAAATAAAAATAATTAAATAGAAACAAAAATAAGACATTTCCCATTTACAAAAAAAAAAAAGAAATAAAAAGGGGGTTTGATGTCATAAGAATAGACATGAAGTCAGTGACCAGTGTTTATATATGAAGTTAATCAGCACATTGTGCAATGATTGCTTTGGGTATAAAATTGCCAGTCGCCATGAAAGTTTTATCCGATGTTCTAACAGATTAAAAATAACTTTGCGAACTATGGTGTTCAATTATCGTTGGGAAACTCAAAACTTATGAATATGCAATCAGCTCCTAACCAGCTATAAGTAAAATATGACGGGAGTTTAACAAAATCATACAACTGTTGAAAATGTTCGGCATTCAATGACCCAAAATGGGTTAATATGCTGTAAAACAAACAAATAAAAAATAAAAAAATGATATTAAAATTAAAATTTCGTATTACTCATCGAGATTTTTAGCAGTTGAGTCAATTTATGAATATTTAAAAAAAATAAATAACCCTGTTTCCATGTTTTGGTCTTATATTAAAAATTATTTAATTTTTTCAAATATTTTCATTTACTTATCAAGTGTTTTGAAGTAATCAATAAACCAAGTTTATATTGTGAAAAAAATAAATAAATAAAGCTCATTCAATCAGATGATGATAAGATAGGATTTCTCTTCATAAAATATAGTAGACTCCAACAGACTAGTTTAAGTTATCATTTTCCAAAGTGTCATGTTCAAATTAATTCTTTACAGTCAAGAAATTTGTTCTCTCTTGAGTCATCCAACGCCAGAAGCCGTAGGTGAAACGTTGACAAATTTCGAGCTCCAGAGCTCTCGATCAGCCATTGCCGACAGCAAATCGGTTCCAACAAACCAGTTTCCCTCCTCAATTGCCTTATCTATGACATACGGACGACTGGCTCTTCTATTTGCATCCGGAGACCAAAGGTGTCTTCCTGCAGGTTCATTGTGACATGTCCTGCAAGCGCTAGTCGTCTTATCACAACCATTGAGCCGTACAGAAGGATTGCCTCTATGCAGGTTTTGAAGACTTCTTTTGTTTTCCTTCCTGATTGGAGACTTCCACACTTTCTGCAACGAATGAAGCGCACTCCATGACTGTGCAATCCTTACATTCATATTGTGTTTGGTGACAGAGTATTCACACAGGTACTTGAAGTCATTAACGCATTTGATTTCAGAGCCATTTAATGAAAACAACTTTGGGTCTGTAGATGGATTAAGATGCATATATTTTGTTTTCTGTGCGTTCAGAAAAGTCCTACATTTTGACAAGTGTTCTCCACTCGATTGAGGAGATCTTGAGCAGAATTAATACAATCTTCAAGCAACGCGATGTCAGTGTAATCCAAATCCAAGGTGAGAACTCCCTTTCCAGAGAGAGAGGGGTTAACTTTTAAACAAAACATTTGAATATAAAAATACAGACACGAAAACAAGGGCCTCAGCAGGGGGTCTTACCAATGATAAAAACTGTTACTCATATTGACAACACAATCTCCACGCGTTTTAACAATCTGCTCAGAGTGAAACAGGACTATACAACTTTTGTTCGAATTGCAACTAAGGCACGCACAGAACTGCTTCCACTATCTATGAAAATAGTGGACATTGAGCCAGTTGCAAGAAATTTGTAATTATATATAAAAAAAATGGTTTCCATGTTATGTTTTTTTTTTTTTAATTTATTTATTTATTTATATTATTGCTGGCCTTTTCTGTTTTTATGTATTCTGCATTTCTATCTAATACAAATGTATGAATATCTGTTCAATTTGACAAGCACTACTTTAGAAAAAAAAAAAAAAAAAGAAAAAAAAAAAATCAACATTTAAGATTAACATCAATTATTTTACTCATTGTTTTTGTTAATGTTTTGATGATAAAACCTAAGTTTTCTTTAGATGTTAATCTTTATAAATCGAGAACTTCAAACTTCATTCGACCCCAGAGGGGTGGATCGTTATCTGGCTGCTCGCAATGTTTTAAGATTACCAAATGAGATATACAAGATTAAAGTAATAAAAACTGACAACGCCGAAACTGACAACATCGACAACGCCGAAACTGACAACATCGACAACGCCGAAACTGACAACATCGAAATATACTCAATAAAGCAGCACACTCTTGTATACAAGCATCATTATATTATTTATACAGAGAAATCGACTTATTCTTTTTATGTCGAAGAGAACTAATTTTATAAAAATTTTATTCTCCATATTTTTTTTAAAGCATAATTTTGTAGTTGTTAGCATTTGTAATTATCAATTTCTTTCAGTTCTCAGTATTGTAAACCTTACTGTGAAGAAACGGTAAGGTGAGAACTCCCTTTCCAGAGAGAGAGGGGTTAACTTTTAAACAAAACATTTGAATATAAAAATACAGACACGAAAACAAATCTCTACGATATTTTCTACGACTGTGGCATTTTAAAATAACAAAACGAACCAATTTCAACAAAGTTCCATTTTTATCTTTAAAAGCTAAGATTGGTCAAAATAAAGAAAATAATTCAAACAAAAAATTTGAAGCAAAATGTATAATTAAAATGAAGTGTAATAAACAGAAAACACAAATCTAAACTAAATTCCTTTCAAAAAAAAAAAAAAAAATTAACTGATGGAGTTATAGCCACATTTGAGGGGGAAGATACAAGACAATTTGAACAGTTTAGACCAGAGAAACCAGTAAGGGAAAAATGGACACAAAAGCAAACCAGAAAACATTCTGTGATAAGTATTAGACAAAAATTTTTTTTTTTAAATTGATCAGCGTGGAACTCAAAGTTCTCGCGTATAAATGTTCAGAGATGAGTAATAGTTTGTATACAATTTAGTATGAAAGATTTTGAGTTAAATGGTCTGGATCTTTGTAGAAATCGGAACATGTTTAGTTGAACAAAAGTGTAGGAATATTGATGTTTGTAACTGGGTGTCTACAGTTTAAGGCCACGTCAAAAGGAATTTAATGTCAAATCGGATTGTGGATCATGCTGAATTTATCCTCTTGCTGTCCGGCTTACTAGCATTATCTGGGATTTTGTCTCCTGATGAGTTACTTATCTTAGAATCAGCTGTTTGTTCCTGAACTCACCTCCTTTATAACATCAGACCAGCATTTAGACTGGCATAAAGCTTTGCTTGCCAAGTCTATCATCCACGTTTGTTCTGCTAGGCCACTAATTCCATTTCACAACTAAAATATCATACATATCCTTAGAGAAGTCGTCAAAGAGAATTACCAAGGAATATCAGATAGTTGTGTGAAAAGTTAAAATGAAAGAAATAATCAGACCCATAGAAATTATATATATATATATATATATATATATATATATATATATAATCTCAAAGCAATATTACATACACACCTTCTTCATTTTTTTTCGCATTTTGCGTTCATGTTTCGGCAGATGTTTGAACTCATCATCAGAACTTGAACTTGAGGAGCTGCTGCTGCTGCTCCCCTTGCCATGTTTCTTGTGCTTAATCTTCACGTGGCCGGGATACATGCTTAGGAAGGTGATGGCTACAACGGACACAACACACACCTAGACCTGCAGGACAGACAATGCAACAACAGAAAACATCGAAAGGCCTGGCAGGGTTAACAATATGAGAAAGGTGCAAAGAACGCAAAGTTCCATTTCTTAACAAATTTTCATCTAACATATAAAGTTATCTTGTCGGATTTTCAAAGTCAGACCCAAATAGCATTTAAGCTGACAAATCAAACTTTGCTTCCGGCTAACCAATTTTCATTTGTTATTATTGTATCATGTTATTTACAATAATGTAATGAGCTAAAAAATATTTTTAGATTTACCTAGCCTGCCCTAGATGACTCCTCATATGAAACATTTTTAAATAATCACCTAAAAATAAAAATGAGCAAAGACGAATAACTCATTTTAAATTGAAGAACATAATAGAAGTTATGTTTCTGAATTTTTGAAACGAGGATTGATAATTTGGATTATTTCGACTACTGTTCTCATCTTGAACAACAGACAAAGTTTCTAGTGACAAACATGGTCGTTGGTGTTGTCATGCCATCTCAAGTCTTTCCTGAGGGCCTCAAACTGAACAAAGGATCCGTGGCGCAGTGGATATAGTACTAAGTGATAGTCATCTGAAAGTTGAAGGTTCAATCTTCGGTGCAGACGATACAAAGAATTGCGAATTACTGAAGACTTCTTCCAGTTATGGCTAATGGAACAAGAGCATGCTATCCCTGTGGATTAAATAAAGGGTTCCGTTCAGATTCCAGAGTTCGACAGAAATATTCTAGAGTTCAAAAACATACACCTGAAGAAGGTCGGAGGTTATAGCGGCTGAAACGTTGTGAGAATAACACAAGATGAGGACAGTAGTCCGAATAATCCAAATTATACATAATAGAAGTTGTCTACCTTCAGTTTAAAAAATGTGCACACTAATAAAAAAAAAAATAAAAATAAAAAAAATGATTTGACTGTCCAGAGCAACGCCGGGTAGGTACACTAGGTCAATAATTAAAAAGTAATTATTTTTTTTTTTAAAACATGTCCAAGTATTTCTTTTTAAGAGGCTCTCATTGTCTGATCAATTGAACGGTCAGTCGTTCGGTCATGCTTAAGTTTCAAATAACATTTTCATTACTTAACGCATACATTGAATGAATGCTTGTTAATATCTGTTCTGGTTTTCTTCCTTTTATATTTTACCAACAAGAACATAAGTCAACCGTAAGACTGCATACCTCTGCCTGACAATGTAAGGGTGGGTCTCCAGTATTCCCAAAATTATGCCATGGAAACATTGATAACTCAAAAATTATTTATCTGACCAGGCTGAAATTTTGCATGGCGGTTAAAGGCCATCAGATCCATACATCAAATTTGGAAAAATCCGAAGTTGAAATTTCATCCTGACTGAACTTTTCAAAGTCAAAGGTCATATAAAATGCGGGACTTCATATGGGCCAAGTAGAGAGTCTCTATGACGAGCAGAACCAAAGTTATTGACCCTGACTTTGATCTAGATATCCAAAATTAAATTACTAAGTTAGACAATGACCGATATTTTGACGATTGGTCAAGCGATATGGACGCTAGGCTATATATATAAACAAACTCAACTGTAAACATAACCTCTGGCTTGGCAGAGGTAATACAAACATTAAGTATTAAGCAATATTACAGAGTAACATTTTTAAAAAAAATCTGATGAAACAAGGTTACATGATATTGACTTATTTTCATTGCGATTTTTATAGATGCAACATTTCAGCCTCTCTAGGTGTCTTTTGCTGGAACCAGTAACTTTTAAAACTGAACTCTTTATGTAATTATCTGGGATAAACAGTTTTTAAAATGGTTTCTATCACTTAATTTTGTTTTTCAAGTTCGAACCTCAAGGTAGAATAGCAGAATATTATACAAAAGGTTCAGTTTGAAATTCAATGACAGAATGGTGATGAGTACAACGACAGATGCGTACATAACCAGGATAAGGATAACTATGAATCATGTAAAAAAAAACACTTAACCAATGCGACAAATCAGTGAAGTCATTTGACCGTAGATGTAGAAAAAGATTTAAAAGCAATATTTATATAGATTATTAAGTAAAAAAATGTTGCAGATTTCATTGATGTGTGTGACATGCTTTTTTTTTTCTCTCAAAATAGGAAAGAGATTTAAAATATGGAAAGAGAGATTCAAAATATGGAATGCTTGTGAATTTTGTTAACAGAAAACGGATGTAATATTAGAGGGACCTGTGGAAATTTCACAGTCGTATCCTTCATCTGTTGTATATTGCTGCAGTGCTTAAAAATATTTCCATTCTATGGATGTTCGATGCAATTGCAGACCCCACAGTATTATTGTACTGCCTGAGACATACGTAGCTTCAGAATATATCTGGTTATGGGGGTCTATCTCCAAAACCCTTCTAGGAGTTGTGGTATATTTCCATTCTATTCCGACATGAATGCAGGTCCCATGATATTATTGTACCATCTTTGGACAGAACATACTACACTTTGATCTAATCCCGAAGACCAAGAGTTTCATGTTAGACAAAACAGCGATATCAGATGAAATAAAAAAATAAAAACTTTTCATTGCATATTTGGTGATTGGACGATCCCATTTTTTTTTTTTTAAAAGAGGTGAAGAGTGATAACATACATACGGACATGACGTGCCTTAGCTTATTATATTTACAAAAAATTTTTTTTTATGGAAATCGCTCCAGACAGGGCATGAAGCCACTTGATGTAAGGAGCTAACAAGAACGAAAAGATGATTATTGCAAAAACAAGAGATGCCTATTGACCTTAGTGTTGAAAAGACCAAGGCTATAGGTAGGAGGAAAACAGTCAGCAGGAAAAGAGTTCCACAAGCCTGCAGTTTTTAGAAAGAAGCTACTGAAATAGGAAGCTGTATTACAATGGGGTATCAAGACAACGAATTGATGGAAACCACTAAACCAACGAGTCAAACAATCTGGAACAAAGGAAGCGGGGAATAGATCAGACAATTCTGAAGAATACATGCCATAGCAGTACTTCTAGAAGAAACTGAGACTAGCAACATAATGTCTGGTAGAGAGAGGGTGCGGACAAGAAGAAAGGGTGGGACCAATAAACTTACGGATACGTTTCTGCACCTTATCAAGAACTCTCAAATGAGACAGAGATTCACCAGGCCAAATATGACAACAGTACTCCATACAAGGTCTGATAGTAGATTTGTAGAGATAGAGAATAGCCTCAGGTGTGAGAAAGTTTTTGGAGCAATAGAGAGAACCGACTTTATGAGAAGCAGAAAGAGCGATGGATTTAATGTATGAACTCCAAGAAAGATTTGATGAGAAAGAAAGACCAAGAAGTTTCATAGTCGATTTCTCAAGAACAGAGCCACCATGATGGATAACAACCATTTGTCAATTGCTTCAAAATTGTTTATTAAAATAATAAGAGACGTTGTTAATCGCTCTATCGTTATTTTCATGAAGATGTTAGACTGAGCTCAAATCTCTGATTCCTCCTTTTAAGACTGTTCTACCACAATGAAAAAAAAAACAAACTTTCCTTTCTTCCTCAATATGGCTAGAGTCGGGCGAAATTTCCACAGAACAGAACTTTGTTGCAAGGGATTCCCGTCTGTGGAACACATTGCCACGGAACTGCTTCCCCGCAGATTACAACTTTGTTGTCTTCAAAGCCAATAGCAACTGATTCCTATCTAGAACTGTCCCCACAAATATTCAGACGTGCTTCTATCTCATTAATCCTTATCCTCGAGTGGCATCTGGCCTTGATAAGTGGTGACCACTTTTTAATAAGAATTAAAAAAAAAAATGAAATGAAAAGAGTCCATTTTCGAGAAACTGAAAAATTTACCAGTTTAGTTTGAAATGTTTGGTTCTGTTGTAGGCAAATTTACCAATGGGTGAGAACATAAACTTCGATCAATCGAATCTGTAGAAATATTCATTTAAAACAGTCATTCTCTAATAATGGTCGATACTGCAATTTAATAATGTTCAGTACAGAATTCCAATTTATTGCCGAAGAAAAGTTTCACCAGAATTGTACACGTTTTTTAAATAAAGATGTTTTAATCATTATAAACAAGTTTGTTAGTTTTATTCACTTTGAATCTGAAGTAACCATAAAAGGGATACACAAACTGTTAAGGTGGATGTTAGGATGGTTTCTTGGATGGTTGGGTCCAAGGTCATAAATCACTAACTGCATGCCGTTCATTTTGAGAATGAGTGTACACCCTTGATCAAAAATGACTGGGTGCAGAAGAAAAGAAATGCTTTACTAGTGATCATACTAAAAAAAAAAAAAAAAGAAAAGCCCCCCCCCCCCCCCCCCGTCTCATTATGGAAATATGGTAGAGCGAACACACGTTGATAAGAGTTTGCCCAAAAGGATTGGCAGCAGCTCCATGTATCTTACCCATGCAGCATAACAATGAACAGTCATCATGCATTCTCAAGCACTAAAGAGATTTAACATGTCGCCCAACCAAGAGAAGGTAGCTTCGATATCAAGTAACGTGCCATCTACATCCGCAAGAGCCTCAGCTAGATCATGAATTGGGCAGTCAACGTCAAGACATCTACGAGACATAATCTGGGTCAACTCTTCTTGTGGACCCATAGGTTGCAGTGAGAACACTCAATGAAGTTGACACCCATGTCTCTGCAACAGACAGCACAGGGAAACTTGCCAAGAATTTTGAAAGAGGGAGAGACCTACACTGGGGATTAGAAACTTTTTTCATGTTGACTCAAAGACCTTTGCTCTTCATGCCAGTCTTCCATATCTGCAACTTGGAGATGCACTCCTTTAGGGAATCCGCAATGACAAGAAAGTCGTCCATATACAGGAGTTCTTATGGGACACAAACATGAGACTCCTGAGACAACGCCTTCAGAACCAAGATGAAGAGAAGTGGGTCAAGTTCCGATGAATGCAGACTCCTCCGAGCATTTGCATACATGCTCTGGACATCACAGACAGCCCATTCCTCCACACCAAGACTCATTGCTCACCAGAACACTTTTCTAGACACTTTTTTTGCAGTTGGCATGCAATAAAATTAGCATCACGTGCCTCTGCCGAACACCAAGCTGAACTGCATTTCGATATTTACCATCTTGCAAACGTGAGCAAGCAGCTGCATTATCTAATCAGTAAGCTTAATGGCACAATAATTGCCACAGTCAAGGGGTCTTCCCTTTGCCTTTGAAGAGGTTTAGGATTAAGCTTAGCTCCAATCATTTGGGATTTTGCCATCACAGAAGACTATCAACTGCCTCAATTTCCTCTTTGCCAACAGCTTTGAGCATTTTGACGATGTGGAAGAGTCGGTAACCTTGCCACCTCTCATCCTGCAAACGACCTTTTGGACCAACTCTGCAAACACACTGGGAGGAGAGTCAGTGATTGGAGATAATTCAGAAAGCAAATCACTTGGCCACTCAAACTCTACATTAAAAAAAAAAAAAAAATTTTTTTTAAAACTTTTTTCCTCAAATAAATGTAGAAGAGTAGGAGTTAGAGCAGTGCAGGAGGCCAGAAATAGCAATGTCAACGGGATAGTTACACATGAGGTTGGGGGAAGGCACAGAAGCACATTTTATCGAATAGAAATTATTTTGCACTAGCATGGCTACTCGGTGTTGCCCGGGACATGGACAACAAAATAGAAGGGTTAAAGTGCCTGTACCATCTTTTTAAACTTGTTTTTTCATGCACACGCTTGCTAACCGTAATATTGATCAACAGCCCATTTGTACTTTTGGTGGCTAGGCGAAATTCAGTAATATTAATGCAAAAATATGGAATGAGGCAATAGACAAATTCAACTTATTTAAATCTGATGGAAATATTAGTCATAAAATGGTTCACACGATTGCAACTTCTGCTTTACTTGTTCTAGTTTTAAAAAATTAAATTAAATTAATTAAATAAAATTAAAAACTCAAAATGTTTCTGTGTTAAGGTTAATGTTTTTGTGGTAAATAAAAAATCTCCAAATTATTTGAATAGGATAAAAAAAAATTTTTTTTAAATGTGTGGGGGAGGGTGATATTTAAGAAATAAATATATACCTTTGACCTTTCTCATATTGTTTTTAATGTTTACAAAAACCACAAAACATCAAAGGCTCAAACAAAAAATTGAAAAAGAAAAAGCAAAATTAAATAATTTACACAAGTGTTTCTAGCTTGATTATTTTGGTAAGACAAAGGAATTCTTTCGCAAGTTCATGGGAAATAATGCGTTCAAGTTAGACATGCAGATATGGTTTGACAAAATAAGAAACAAAATAAAAATTACAACAACAATCTACAAGAACATGCTGAAGGGAAAGCAAGACATTAATAGGCCACACAGAATTAGCATTTTATTTACATCCTCTCCAGGAGGTTAGACACAAGGTCAGGGGTGGGTTTTGATGAGTTTCTGTGGAACGAACTGGATTCAAACCCAGCACACAGGTCCTCAGTCCGTGTCGTTAACCACTTAGAATTAGTGCCACAGAATTAGTATGTGTCGAGTATACCAGTGCAATAAATAACCCTTGAAATAGGAAATTCGGGCAGAAAGTCTCTTTGGCGGGAGTAAAAAATAAAAGGTAAAGAAAGATTGTTTTTTTTTTAATGTATGGTTCAGTTAATCATCATATATCAGAAATATAAAAAAATCCAATAAAACATTGCCTCGAACAGCCAGGGAGATGCGTTGGAACAACCAAGCTGACTCTCGGGGCTCGTTCCTAGACATTGATATTATCCGTCCAATGTTTTAAAAAAAAAAAAAAAAAAAAAAAAAATCTAAACAGTCTCGGAACCAAGCACGCCTGACTTTAAGAAGTTAAAATAAACTTTTAAAACATTAATATTTAACTTTGATTTACAATTAAGATTTAGCATTAGTTAAAATATCAAATCTTTTCAAAGAATTTAAATTACACTTGAAGATTAAAACAGATTGACAAAAGATTTTTAAAAAAGGTCAATTATAAAATTCTCTGAAATGGCAACCACAGAATATTCAGTCACAAAGCAGCACAAGCTCAATTAACCACGAAATTATGACTGTTCACTTTGTTGGAAATTAGAAAATGCGTCGTCTTGAAGCCAAATTTCAGTGTCTAATGAAAAATAAAATCCTTTACAAATCTAATGTCATCTTGTGGTAAATGAAAATTAATCATAATGGAAGGAAGAATTATTAGATCAGCCGGCTTAAACATTTGACAAAATCTCATTACTTCTCAAAAGAACGACACGGAAACAAAACTGTTCACGAGCTTCATTTCAACAGCTAACATATTGAATCTTTGTAATATGATTCATAGCACAGCTAGATTTTTCTTTTAATAGTAAATCAATAAAATAAAATAAAAACTCAGAATTGGACTATGTAAAAACAGATGGAAGTACAATTTGGTAATAACACAAAAATTTCATTCACTAAAGTTTTCAACTTGGATTTTTTTGTGAAATACAACTTAAAACCCTATATTAAGCCCACCATATTGACAAATGGCCCCTTTTTCTTTAAGATGGGACTTTTTTTGTGCATATAAACACACAATATTGTGCGCATTAAGTTGAAAAATACCAATATTAAACAATAAATCAACTGTTACTGAAAATAGTTACCGGACTTGAAGAAACCTGGAAGAAAACTTAATTACATAAGAGAAAGAATTGTACAGTTATAAAGAATTGTACATTTATAAAGAATTGTACATTTATAAAGAGAAAAGATTAAATTTTGTTTACATCGAAATTTTATCAAAGTAACTCCAACAATAAATGAGTCATCACACGTTGAAATTGAAGGTAATTTCATTATTTTTACCTGTTTTTTTGCACACTAAACTCTAGGCTTGTTCGTGATACCTACTTAGAATCCCAAAAGTAGCAAAGAAATTATATTTATTAGTTAAGCATTTTTTAATTAGTTAATATTAGTTTACAGGCAGGGAGGTAAGCGGGTAGGTAAGTCGATGAAATAGGTTTATTACCTACGTAATAATATATTACCAAAGATCAGAAAGAGAATGAAGTGGAGTGAATTAATACAAGCAGGAAGTGAACATTGTCAAAATGACCTTCTCACCGGCAATTTACTTAATTATTTATCAAGACCAAAAGGTCATCTTAGATTACTCGAACCCTCTCAAACAATGTATACCTTTGCTATATCTCTAGAACATTGCAGAAGATAAACAGTAATGACAAAGTCTATTCATACATAATGAACGAGTCAATAAAATGTTTAGCCAAAAATAATTCGACCCTGTAATAATTTTTTCGTCACTTCTGTTTTTTACGAACAATAAAAGTCTATCCAAAAATGTGTCACTTTGCCTTTCTGTTTCATTCACTTTCTCTGACCAATGCATCTGCCCAAATAACGTTTGTCCTGTTCTTTATTTCGGCAAAATCTTACTTATGCTAATGGGCCGTGTGCGACAAGCATATGCCCGCTGTTGTTTACTTTCAAAAATTAATTTTTTTCGTAAATGGGCATTTCCAGATTCGCGCCAGCAGCTCTTCTCTGCACAAGCAGCAAACCAAACGTCATCTTTTTGATCGACGCAGACAAGTGTCTTAGTTCACGGCAGTCATCTGCTCCTCCTGCTCTCCGCTACACATAATATATCAATTTTATTTACATCTTTTGGACAACGAATAGTAAAGAGTTTAGAAATGTTTAAAGGGTCTCACGAAGAACGTGTTGTTCTGTATGGACTTTAGTGAGTGAGCTTAAGATTGACAAGCTGTCACTATATTTAGAAGTCTTTGACTGACTCATGCTATTTGCCAAGATGCAGGTAGCCAAGGGCTATGGCCAGAGTTCGTTTATTTGCCTGCCAAAAATATATGTAGCAGTTAATAACAGTGTTGTGAATGGCTGGTTCTCATGGCAAGTTGGGGCTCTCACTGAGAACAGCAAGTGGGTGCATGTTTATATAGATAACATGAACAGGTGACTCTTTCTGATTGGTTAAAGTCTGATATAGGCAACTTACCCGCGATTAAATATTTTAATCCAATCAGTATTAAGCATTTCAACAAAGAAAACAGCGACTACTTCAGAGATCGTTTCTCTGCAGTTGTGGAACCTCTGTTATTTTAAGCCATATTCTCGTATCAACTTCTAAACAAACGAATGCATCCATTTTAAATATATGTTACGTTCAATCTGAGTATTTAGCTATGAAGTTGATATTTCAAACTTCAGCGTGACAGAGGGATAAAGTCTTTACGAGATGCGAGGACACATCTAAAAAAATAATATAAATAGAGGACAGATGTTCACCAGCTGTGAGAAGTGTTATGCTTTATGGCTCTGAAACATTGGCTGCATCAGCGAGCACAATGAAAGATCCATGATTAGATGGATCTGTCATGCCGGAAGTCGACACTGTCTTTGAGACTATGAGATGGCTTGGCCATGTTGAGCGAAGCTCCAGCTGGATCTCCCGGGTCAAAAACATGTCCATCGCATCAAGTCGGCATGTTGGAAGACCGAAGCTGTGTAAACGTGATCGCCGAGCCTTGAGTGGAAGACTTCTGATCAAGACTGACAGGCAGGCCCCACTCTTATCGAGGACTAATCAAAGGGCTGTTCAAAAATAAATCGGACGAAGAAGATAAACAAAAATGTTGTTTCGTTCAAAGTCAATTTGATCAGCTGTTTTCTCTAATTTCAGCGACTATTTTTTTTTTAACCATCTTTATGTGAGAGACAAAGTTAAAAAAATAATATATTCCTTATTTTCACTCAACTTTTTAAAACTGATTAAATAAAAATGAAAGACTTGAAATCAAATAAAATTTCATATCACTTCAAAATCATGAACCGCAACAAAAACTGCTTTCACATCCTACTTGAATGGAGAATTTTTGAGATGGGGATTGATAATTTGCATTATTTGGACTACTGTTCTCATCTTAGAAGTGAGTCTTTCTGGAGGTTTAAGGTTCAATCCTCAGTGCGGGCAATACTAAGAATACAATTAAGAATTTCTAAGACTTCTACCTGGTCATGGCTGACAGAACAAGAGCAAGCTACCTTGTGGATTAAATAAAGAGTTTCGAGCTTAACAAGACGTACCCTAAGAAGGTCGGAGATTGAGAATAACATCCAAGATGAGAACAGTAGTCTGAATAATCCAAATACAATACCAGTCATATCTACTAGCCAGTCAAAAGACCTCCAAATATTTTTCACAATTCCGCATCTACGGAGCCTTTAGACAAGAATGTGAAGCTATAGAATCACGCTGGACGGAGAAGCCGAGCTTGCTCGATACCCTACAAATACTCCACTAGTTTGCCTATCATTTGGAATAGTCTTGGAAATCCAAGTTTTTTTTAAGACCTACCTGACTGTAGCTGATTGTCAAGATTCTTGCATCACCAGAGCTAGCCAAAACACTAAACTCTTGAATCTTTTGTGGTACTTTTAAGCATTGGATACACAAGAAATGCAGTATAATAGGAGATAACTTGAGATGATAACCAGTTTGTGTGCAAGAAATGTAAAACATGTAAAAATGCCTGAGCAGCCCTGTCGGCATTCTCCGGTAGGGGCGCATCAGGCGATCAGCAATAACCTAACCTCTTCTCAAAGAGAGAAGGTAAAGCCTGGGAGGGTGGACCTCCTAGGACTGAACAGAACCATACCTCAACCTGACAGCAACAAAGTTATTGTTAGACTGATTGTTGAGTATGTATCATCGACTGGTACAAACACCTACCCAAGCTTTGCCAGCGAAGTACGAAGAAATAAAGTTAGAGAAAGTAATTCAAAGTCGCGGTCTGAAGACTTGTCCTGCCTTTAGTTTGTTTTCTAAAATAAGCCCAGTTCATACATGAAAAAACTGGATGTGCACGCGTGGCTATGATGAGGACCGAGGATTCAAATGTGGAAAAATAATATTTAAATGGCAAAGCTATCAAGATTGTTCAAAAGTTTTGCTACCTTGATGATACCATTGGAACACGGGGAGGAGCTGGGGCAAGAAGTGGATGGAGTAAGTTCAGGGAACTTCTGTCATTACTAACCAGCAGAGCATTACCAATGTGGACCAAGGGAATAAACTATCAGGCATGTGTGCGCATTGTGAGTATGCATGGAAATGAAACTGGACAAGTGAGGGTTGAGGACATGCGTTTCACGGAAAGAGAATGATACGATAGATGTGTAATGAGTCTTAAAGGCAGATTTAGATGTGATGAACTCAGAGAAAGACAGATTAAACCCCATCCATTCACTGGAGGTCCCCAGATGCCGGAGTTCTCGAGCTGACAGCCTTTGGAACTCCCTGCTTTCCCGACTGTACCGACATGCAGAAATTTAAAACTAATGTGAACAAACATCTTGCAGCACAGCTCCCAATTTAGGATGACCCCCTAAACTTTCACCCTAATTTTCAGTAGCCCCTTATTTCTACAGTGGCAACTTGCCTTGTTTGGGGTGAACTAAGTTAAAAAAAAAAAAAAGTATAAGGAAATGTGTACAGAATGGAAGACTGTTGGTTTGGTCACACTGAAAGAATAGATGAGAGCGGTAGATGTGGAACAGCTGAGTTAGCAGGGTCAGTTAAGAAAACATGGGGGAAGGAATGATAAGGAAGGATTTGAGAGAAAGAGGAATAAACAAAGACCTGGCCAGACAGATTAGTTTCGAAAATAAATTTCTAGAAGCCGTCCAACACATGTCAGCTTGTAAAATGGCTGTTCAACCAAATATTATATGACGATATATAAAAAGATTAGAGGAAAAAAATAGCATAACTTGCTTTTTGTGTTTTATAGAAACAAGTTAGTAGTTAGAAAAAACACATGATTTGAAAGTCTTTGGGTAAACATTTTCAACCGACAGTAGTTTTAGATATTTAGAAGATATAAAATCGAATTGAGGACATTGTTAAAAATGGAGATTGGTGAAATAATACGAACACAGATTATGGAGTTCACATCTAATTGCATTCATATACACAACAATAGCATTTGGAAAGGTATGAACCCTCTCCAGTTTGATGCATTGGGCTAGTGGATTCCTTCTAAACAGAAGGAATCCACTAGCCCAATAGGCATTTCCTGCCTTTACGATAATCATATTTTGTCCATGTTAGCTCCTTACATCAACTGGCTTCATGCCTTGTCTGGAGCGATTTCCATAAAAAAAAAACTTCTACCTTTACAAAAAGTCAGATACGCTCCAAGATGGAGTAATGTTGTCATATATGGGAAGGTTCCGCTTAGAGCACTCTTCCCGACCTTCACAGAGTACAACACTGACTTCGTAACCTAGTTGGGGATAATCTATATTCTTCCCTACAGAAGAGACGTCACTTGTCCTTCTCTACTATCGTTATTTCCATGGTAGGTGCTTGACGGAGTTCTAACCTCTGCCCCCCCCCCCTCTCACTGCAAAATTTTCCAGCAAGAACACATCTTTCCTATCACCACTGCAAAGAACTTTCCTTTCTTCCTCTGTACTCAAAAACAAACGGAATTTCCATGAACAGACTTTCCAAGGACTTCCCATTAGTGGAACACATTACCACAAGACCGGTTCCCGTCTTTAAGTCCAATGTCAACAAATACTGGTCAAGCTGTCCTCTTAAGTAGTTAAAGTTTGTCCATTCCATGCACATTTTTCAATCCTCTCATGGTGTTAGTCTTCCAGCTGAAATCTCATTAACTCTTATCCTTAAGTGGCTTTTGGCCTTGTTAAGTAGTCACTCAGTATATATATATATAAAAAAAAAAAATTAAATTAAAAAAAAATAGCAAAAAATACACCTTTTTTTAATTTGAAAATCGCAGTAGTTTTAAAATATACAAAAAATGGTTACTCGTTCTAGCTTACACTATGTAGTCAAGACCTGGGTGAACAATAACACTTTCTGGTCAGAAAGTGGGTGATCATTTTTCATTATATTTATATAGCAAAGTATAATCCCCACTAAACTGTGGGTATTTTTGGGGGGTTAATTTTACTAGATATTGTCAGGATTATGACGTAGTTGCGAAAGAAAAAATAGAATTTCACTATTTTTCCGTTGACAGTGTGGTGGTCAAAGGGGTACAATTTTACTAATTACAATTAAACAAAGCCAAACAAGACTGAAATTAAAGCGTTAATATAAGCGCAGCAGTTTTTTTTTTTTTTTGTTACTGTGTAATTGTGGGTCACGAAAAATCAGGAGATTTCTTAAAAGTATAATACTAAAAAAAGAAAAAAAAGCCCCCTCCCCGATTAGATTAACACCCTTCACTATAACCCCACTTTTTTTTTTTTTTTTTTTAGGCGATTACGTATGGTTTTATAGCTATGCAACTCTGACTTAGGGTTAGTGGTAAAAAAATTTTTTTTGGTTAACTGCTCTCAGAATCTAGGATAACTCGGAAATAGTGGATAATTTTACGTTAAATTTATATACGAAACTCATCTAAAATAATTGTTTTGCCCCCCTCTCCCTAAGTTTTTCAGCGTGTTCACATATAATCGCCGAAAAAGTAGAATCTTATTTTTTGAGGGGTGGGGGTGGGGGGTGTGGGGAAATTCAGCTGAGTTTGTTAATCTAAAATTTACCTGTTTTTTTTTTGTTTTAAATAATAGATTGCAAAATTTGAGTTATCTCCCTTATCTATTTCATAAGTGAAAATGTTTAACGAAACTTAAGATCGCCCCCCCCCCCCCTTTCTTATAGTTTAATAAATACTGGATGAATTTGCGTATTTTTTCTATACAATCTTATTTTCAGCGAACACGTAAGTACATAAAAAAGTTTATACATCTCTTTAAATATTTTAATATCGTAGCTAAACAACAGAAGCACCATATTTGTAAAATCTAAAACGATTTCGACGATAACGTCTGTTCATTTTTTTTTTTAAACAAATGTTGGTGCTTGTACAGAGAAGCGTCCGTATTAAATTATTAATACCACAAAAAAACAGTATATTATATACTTACGCAGCAGATTTAAATAAGTATCTTCACCAAAAAGTAGGAAAAATGATCAAGTAGAATTTTAATCAAAAATAAAAATCAGTTTCATCTTATTTTGATTACTGCCATTTATTTATTACGTGTTAATGACAAACTGGGTTACCTCCTCCTGAATTTCGTGTTTTTTCGATAAAGGATATAACGGATTTTTATTACAATTCTACTCGATAGTTTTTGCTAATTTTTGGTGTACAAACCTATTTTTGCTTGATACATGAGTTTCCCGGTTAATTTAATTGGAACGACGAATTTCAGCGTTTTTCATATGTACGCTTCTCTGTACAAGCACCAAATATTTTTTTTAAAAAGGTCTAAGAAAACATTGGTTAGCGAATTTATGAAATTGCTTAAAAATATAAAAAAAACTTGACTCTTGAAGTAAATTTATGTTTAAATGTCAATAGAAATTATTTTTAACAATACAATTAATAAAAATTATAAATTTTTCTTTCATAAGAAAATCTACAAGGAAATAAAAACGAGTTTTCATTGTTCAAAATTATTAGCAAAAAGAAACTCTTTATCGATGGAAATCTTTGAATAAAATGAATTCTACAGAATTATAATTGAACTAGAGACATGGAAGTTTAAGAAAATGATATTTCATTTATTTAATTATAATAAAGTTTAATTATAATAAACTAGTTATTAACCAGACAAGATTGAGAGTTGAAAACTAAAAAACATTTCGTTTCAAATCGGAATCTTATTTTTCAAAATACATTTTAAAAGAGGATAAAAATTCAATCGTTTTTTTTATGTGTGGATTTGAATTTTTATTTATCTTTTGTTTATTTTATTCTCAAAGAAAAAGAAATGACAATAAAGTATTTCATGATTAATAAAAATAATTCCCTTTAGCCATTTTCTTTTCAAAGACATAAGCGGTTTGAAGAATATGGTGAATTTTCTTTCTTTTTTTAGATTCGAAAATACATTTTAAATTTAAACTTCCTTTTGTGTATATTTTATTTTCAAAAAAAAATGTATTATAAAGTCTAACATATTTAGAGTATTATTTAAATTCCTTTTTAGTCATTTTTTTAAAGACGTAAGCGGTTTGAAGAGTCAAGTGAATTTCATTATTATTATTTTAGATTTGAATTAAAAACATCAAAAAAAAGTTTAAATTTACTTTCCCCCTTTTTTGTATATTTTATTTCAAACGAAAACCTACAATAAAGTCTTTAATAATTGATTTATTACAAACTGGCTGAATTTACCCGGCGTTACCCGGAGGAAGACATATTGCTGGGTAAAAAAAAGAAAAAAAGCCACCAAATATAGTCATGTTTTCATTTTTTAAATTCTTTTCTCGCCTTCCCTTATTTTCTGATTTCAATAAATTATTAATTGAACCAAATTGTTATAAAACTAGAAACAATTTTAAGATAATGTCGTTTCAATGACAGTCATCTTAAGCTGAAAAGTTCAATATAACCGTTTTTTTAAAGACGCTGGTGAAACGAATTTATATTTTTGTCGATTTCATTTTCGAATAAAAATAAAGTCTTTTATAATTGTATTATAAAAATATAATTTTGATTTTTTTTTTCTTTTTTTTTTTTTTTTAAACAGGCGGGCTTTTTTCTGTAATTTTAATTTAAACGAAAGTTGTTTTTTTTTTTCTCCAAAAGTAAAATAATGAAAATCCATGCACAAAAATGTATTTGACAAAATTATAATATTTACTTTTTAAATATCTTCATTTTTTGCAGTAGTAGATTCATTTTAAAGATGCAACAATAATAATATTAGGTTTGCTTAAAGAGCGGGATATTATTTTACTTTTAAATAAGTATTGTTTCGTAATACATTTGAACAAAAAATATTCAAGAGTCTTTATTCGAATTTTCACTAATATACACACACACAAAATAGTTTTTAGCTTTCAAATAAAAAGATTTTCAGGACTAGAAGAAAGAATTCTTCAATGGTTGGTTTGTTTGTGGTTCGTGAAACAATGACATTTCTCCTGATTAAAAAAAAAAAATCGCTTTAAATAAATATTTGTACAATGAAGTAATTTTAAAATTCACACCGAAGTAAATTTAATATTTCTAAATGTTAAGAATAAAAATTATTTAAAAAAAAATGGCTTATTTTATGGTTTAGAAAGCGAAAAGTCTGATAAATTTGTGTCTATCTAATTTGCCAGGGCGTGTCCGAGTTTGTGCCTCACGAAAACAGAGAAAGAAATTGATTTTCTTTTCAGAGAGTCAGTTTTCTGTTTAAGGGTCCGCGATTCTGTTCTGGGCATTTTCGAAGGAATATAATGGAAAGTGATACAAAGATATACAATGGTGGAAGTAGATTTTACTTCGGACTTAA
>OY744538.1:91524752-91577252 GCA_963556195.1 Sepiola atlantica | reverse complement strand
CAGCTCCCTTTTCACAAGTGTTTGTCTAGGGTAGTGTGTGCATATGTGCAAATATGTGTTGAAATAAGATTGATTTTGGTATTATGTTTCGGAATTTTTGGGATGAGGATTGATAATTTGTATTATTCAGACTACTGTTCTCATTTTGGTTATTATTCTCACAACGTTTCGGCCGATGTAACCTCCGACCTTCTTCAGGTGTATCTTGTTGAACTTGAGGATCTTTCTGTCGAACTCGAGAATCTGTAGTGAATTTCAAATGGAGCTCTTAGTTTAATCCACGGGGTTAGATTGCTCTCGTTCAGTCAGCGTAGACGTCTTTTGATAATGACTTGCCGGAAGGAAATTAATTTTGATGCGGAAATATACTGGGTTGTTGTATAGGAAGTGCTGCCATCGGACACAGAGGATGCAATGCAAGCAGTGGTGATCGAAAGTTTTCAATCGCCTAACGTCTTCCACTCTCATTGGCCAGGACTCACTGCCGTAAAGGAGGATCGATCGCACCAGTGCTTGATAGATCTTTACTTTGGTGCTGCGCTTCATCCTAGATCTTGACCAGAGCCGGGAATTGAGTCGGCAGAAGGCATGATGTACAAGGTCAATTCGCACTTTAATGTCAGTTCCACCTTGACCCGTAGCTGTGATGATAGCACCAAGATATTTGAAACTTTCAACTTCTTCAAGAAAATCACCATTGAGGATGATGGGTGTTTTGTCTGTTGGGGCGAAGCCAGATGTGAGTATTTTTTGCCTTTGAGGCAAAATTTCAATCTGCAATGCAACATGCTGAAGGTCATTAGTAGTAGTAGTAGTAGTAGTAGTAGGCCTTTACGTCTACAGTAACAAAAGAGGTGGAGGGTGATAACGTATGTCTGAATGTGAAATTGCCTCAGCGTATTTTTATTAATTACTTTTTTTTTGCCTTGCATCTTCAGCGATCAGACGATCCCATATGTCCAAAGATGGTACAATAATGTGGGGTCTGTGTTTATGCTGGACGTCTATAGAATGTAAATAGATCACAAACTCCTGCAAGGGTTTTGGAGATAGACCCCCATAACCAAATATATTCTGAAACTACGTTAACTACAGTAGTTAGATAAGTATGTTTCAATTTGAACAAAGGTGGTAAGATAATATTGTGGGGTCTGCGTTCACGCCGGACGTCCATAGAATGGAAATACTTTTCAGCACAGTAGCTAGATACAACAGATGATAGACACAACAGATGAAAGATACAACAGATGAAGGATACAACAGATGAAGGATACAACAGATGAAGGATACAACAGATGAAAGATACAACAGATGAAGGATACAACAGATGAAAGATACAACAGATGAAAGATACAACCATCAAATCTTTTCTCTCTGATAAATTTATTAAAGTAGTCGTTGATGGGCAGAATTCTCAAGCACATCGAATCACTGCCAGTGGGCCTCAAGGATCCATTCTGGGCCCAACCCTCTTCCTGATTTTTATTAATGATCTCCCAAATCACATTCTAAAATCATTCGTTGACATTTATGCAGATGACACAACCATCTATGGCAACACTTTGAAGGGCATTAATGATCAAGATCTCTCTCTTCCGACCTGGAGCATGTAGTGCAATGGAGAAAAAGGTGACTGATTACTTTTAATATATCTAAAACCAAACGTCTCTCCTTTCACTATCAACGCTCGGATACTCACTTTGCCCCAATGGAAATAAATGGCTCACTCCTTGAGGGCCCCCTGCCTTGATAAGCTTCTAGGACTTACTTTCATTCCAGACCTGAAATGGAAGATTTACATCAAATCTTTTGCTAAGATCGTTGGAAAGATGGTTAAATTATTCTACCACTCTAGAAGGTATCTCACCCCTGACATAATCCTCTGTCAAATATGTCCTAAGAGGGAGTATTGTTGCCACATCCAGGGAGGTGCCGCTCAGAGCAGCCTTTCCTGCCTTGAATCTAGTGGGGGATGTCCTCTTCTCTTCCCTGTGACCACTTTCTCACAGAAGAGAGGTTGCTAGTCTTTCTCTACTCTATCGTTATTTTCATGGTAGGTGGTCAACAGAGTTCCAATCTATGGTTCCCCCTTGTAAAACATTCAGAGCAATAACTCGTCTAGCTACAACCACTGTAAAGAATTTTCCTTTCTTCCTCGATGTACCCAAAACTAAACGGAACTTCCCTGAGAAAAATTTATTTCTCAAAACTGCCCGTCTGTGGAACACAATACCACGGGGCTGTTTCCCAGCTGACTACAAGATGGTCGTTTTCAAGTCCAATGTTAACAAATTCTTGTTGAGCCATCTTCCTAAATAATCAAACTCTGGCCAGTCCCAACCATCGTTACCGATCCTACAAACAAACTCATTAACCCTTATCCTCGAGTGGCCTTTGGGTCTTGATAAGCGGTGATTCGCTAGTACATTAAAAGAAATACAACTGTGGTATATTGTTATTGAGTAAAATAGCCAATGACACTCGGAGGGCTTTTCCAAATCACAGATTGAGGAGAACCACGTAAATGAAACCTCAAAATCAACAGCGTTGCATTTTCCAACTTTCTCTAGTCCTTCTGTAAGGATCTTCATCCCTACATTCTACAATGCACATAAGGCAGAAACATGATGGAATGAGAACAAGCTAGCCCTGTGAGTCAAATAAAAAGTTTGGTTCAAAATTCCGTAGATTCCTGAGTTTGACAAGATACACATGAAGAAAGTTACATCAGCCGAAAACGTTATGAGAATAACAACCAAGATAAGAACAGTAGTCCGAATAATCCAAACTAATCCTAGCACCACATTTGACTTATCCCAATCATGCTTATATATTAATGGCCTTAATCCACGTACAGACAGAAATGATGTCATGCGATTAGGGCAAAAGAAATCGTTCATTCTGATTGGCTGATAAAATAATGGAGGAAGTTCAAATAGAAAATAAGACATGATAAAAAACAATCAAGAATAATAGAAATTTAAACTTTTTATTTCAATTTTAGTAATACAAAAAAAAAAGATTTAATTTTTCAATATTAATTGCCAGTTCACAGAGTAAATAAAGTACTTTTGACTCAACATAAAATTCTTTCCGTTAGATTAAGCAATGAATAAAATTTTCAGTTTACAAAGTAAACAATGTTTTTTATAAAGAAGGCAATACAATGAAGAGGTGTAATGGATAGACACAAACTGAAGCAAATTAAGACATATAATGGTGGAATGAGTTATACACTTTCCACCTTTTTATTAAAACAATATATATATATATATATAACATTTTCATCCGCCCTACCCCTCAAATCTAAAATTAGTTACGCTCACACCGAAATCACCCGCATACAGAACAAATGCTCATCCACATATATATATAACCTTTTCATCTACTACAAATCCGTCCTACCCCTCAAATCTAAAATTAGTTACGCGCACACCGAAATCACCCGCATACAGAACAAATGCTCATCCACCACCGACAAAACAACACACACCAAAGCCTTCCACCAGACCCTCTTAACCAACGGTTTCCCCCTCACTACCATATCCAGCCTCAACAACACCAGAAGACGTAGACACCACATTCTCACCAACACCTGCTTCCTTAAGCTCCTCTTCTTTAGCGACCGCATCACTTCCGCTATCCGCAATGCCATATGTAGTGAGAACCTTGACATACAGCTCTCCCACACAGACACTTCTCTCCGACAACATTTGTCTAAAAAAGCCACTACACCCCGGATCCCTGCTCTCTAGCTAATTGCCCCATCCCCAACTCTGGCCTCTGCTTCCGCACCAATACGGTGTATAGCCTACAATGCGCTAAGTGTCAGAAGTACTATATCGGTAGCACCGTCAGGCCTCTGCACCAACGCATTAAAGAACATCTTAACACCCACATTTCTTCCTTCCACAAACACTTAATATCATGTAGCAACACACATCGCTCTATTAGTGTCCGCATCCTCAACTCGGTCCGCAATGTCGGTCAACTTCGAATTTTGGAGGCTATTCTAATATCGAAATATCATCCAACTTTGAATAACAGATATGAATTGTCTTCTCCATTCATCCTCTGATGCTTGCACTCCCACCTCTTTGCCTTTAACTATTTCATCTATTTGCCCAGAACCATCCACCCTACACCTCAATGCCTTTTGTCCTGTGCTTAAATTTACATAATTACATATTAATGAGTAAAACATAAAAAATTAAAAAAATAAATAAAAAATAAAAATTAATAAAGAACTAAGAAAAGCATAAATAATAAACAAGAATGGAGTAATATACACTTAATATATATGTATATAGTCTTTATATATATATATATATATATATATATATATATATATATATATATATATATATATAATCCCTAAATAAAAATAAAATTTAATTAAAAAAAAAAAAAAATTTAAATAAATTAGTTTTAGGAATTTTATACCTTTAAAATAAATATGAATTGAGAAATTTTAACTTGATATATATATATGTATATATTGTAAATCTCTTAATCCCCCCCCATCCCTTTTCAATTGTGTCTTCTTACTCTCGTTACTATAAATTTACCTTTTGTTTTTTCAGTTTTAAGTTATTTTTAGGTTAATTCTAACCAGATTCTGGATTTCAAAGTTGCCTCCCTTTGACTGTTCGTATTTCTTTAACGGAGTTTATTAAATTTAAAATTAAGAAGAAAAAGAAAATAAATTAAATAAAATTATAATAAATAGTACATAAATAGACAAATATTAATAAGATGATTAGCTGAATTATATAATTAAATTATGATATGAATAATTAATTTTGATGTCCAATCAGCTTTCCTAATTTCAATTCTCTGCGGTATTTCGTCAACAGTTGATCCCATCGGTTATTCAACCACTCGGTCATCTTTTTGGTCTTTTGATGAGAGGAACGCTCTCGAAAATTTAAGTTTACCTTATTCCGAAACTTTTGTCTGACGGTAACCACTTTATTTACTGTTCTGGTATTTAATCTGTTTTACGTGAAATATTAATAAATTGATTTGAGATTCCATTCTTATTTTCTCTTCTCATTTATTTTTGTTCATCTTCTCCACCTTCCGGTATATATTTCACATTGCTCCTGCCTCGGATTTCAAACTTACACTTATATTTCCAGCAATGCTTCAAGCAAACTACAATTTCTTTTTTTATATATATATATATATTGTATTATAGCAGAGTTCCGAATACATTCATCGAACACTCGACTAGTCTTTTGTCTGTACCCGCTTCTCAGTACATATAGATCTTAATCATGTAACAGTTTCGATGGCCGAGTTGATATGGTAACTGCTTTCAGTTTCTAGGCTGACTGTGAACTGGGGTCACGCTGCCTGACCGTCTGAAATTGTTACTTTCCTGCACTGATGAGAGCAATTAGTTTGAAACGCTAGCGTCTGTAGGTATGAAGAATTTAATATTTCTTGTTTTTTGATGAAAAAAAAAATGACTCAATACTGGTCACCCCTGATGATGGAATTTTATTCCGAAATTAATAGGATTAATGTAAAAAATAAAAAATAAATAATAAATTAATCTTGTATTGCTAATGGCTTATATTTCAATTTTATTAACTAACCCTGCAATACTTTGAAATTGAACGACCAACCCATACCTTATCAAGACTAGTGAGCCAACGCTTCGTTCTACACCGGAATTTGAATCATAACCGCCAACAACAACAACAGCGGAGAGACATCGCACCAAAGACGTTTATCAAGTAACAAAGAAATAAGTTTGTTTATTCTTGTTTTTTGATGAAAAAAAAATGACTCAATACTGGTCACTCCTGATGATGGAATTTTATTCCGAAATTAATAGGATTAATGTAAAAAAATAAATTAAAAAAAATAATAAATTAAGCTTGTATTGCTAATGGCTTATATTTCAATTTTATTAACTAACCCTGCAATACTTTGAAATTGAACGACCAACCCATACCTTATATATATATATATATATATATATATGTATACATATATATATATATTTATTATATTATAATCATACTTGCATCAAGGTGGTCTAATGAAAGTTCGTTATAATATATTTCGTGAAAATTTTGTGTTCAAACGTTCATATGAAGGTCGCTGCTAATCAGCAGAAATTGAAATAGATTTGAAATGAAATAAAAAAAAAATCATTATTAATCATTAAATTTTGCCTCAAATCCATTGTTCATCTTTAAATCTATGTCTGTTAATATTAATATTTAAACATTTCTTTTGTTTTTTTACATTCCTTTTTAGAAAGCTTTTTAGGAAGATTTACAACTCTTGTAACTCCATAAATTTGTACATAATAAAAAATAATAAATTTGTGCATAATAAAAAAATATTAAAATGAATAAGGAAAATAGAAATTTTGTGTCAGAATGTCTGTAACCAAAGCTATGTCACAGTTTTCAAAAATATATTTTATATTCTCACATTTTTATTTTTTGAATATTTAGAAGAATTTAATAGTAGTAAGTATATGCACACCCGAGTGCATATATTTACTAATCTCTATATAAAAAACAATATTGTCTGTCTGTCTGTTGTTGTCATCCAATACAGATCTAAAACCAATAGCAATTATAACTTATTGTACCACAAGGAAAAAAAAAAATTTTAAATAGAAAATAAAAAACAGAAAACAAAAAATAGAAGTAACATGCACCTGCCTGTTGTGATATTAATCGATTTTAGATATCTTAAACCAAAATTTAATTTTCATTATATCTAAAATCTTTTAATGTGGCCATATAAATGTTTGCAAAACATAAACAATTATAAAAAAAATATTTTCGTAGCAAAATAAGCCACCAATTATGACTGTTCAAAGTTTGTTGGAAATTAGAAAATTTACTGCCTTGTGTGCTATTGGTCCAGAAACCAAATTTCAGTGTATAACTAAAAATGCAGGAATTGAACAAGTGAAAAATCCTTACAAATTTAATGTCATCTTGCAGTAAATGAAAATTAATCATAATGGGAACAATATGCATTAGATCAAGCAAGAAAAAAAAAAATTAAAAAAATCCTATTACCTCTAAAAAAAAAAAACGTACAAAACTGACATGGAAGTGCAACTGTTCATATAAGATTCATTTCAACAGCTAACACATTGAATCTTTGTAATATGATTCATAGCAAAGTAGATTTTTCTTTTAATAGTAAATAAATAAAAAACATAAAACAGATGGAAACACAATTTGATAATAGGGCAAAGATTTCATTCAATATTGTGTGCAGTAAGTTGAAAAACAGCAACATTAAAAAATAAATTGCCTGTCACTGAAAATAGTAACCTAACTTGAAGTAGTCGGACAAAAACTATTAATAATGCAAGAAAAAGAATTGTATATTTATAAAGAGAAAAAGTTAAATTTTGTTTGCATCCAAATTTGATCAAAGTAAACCTAAAAATTAAATGAATTATCACATCTGTCACTGAAAATAAGTAATCTGGAAAAAAAAACTATTAATTACATAAGAGAAAGAATTGTATATTTATAAAGAGAAAAGATTAACAGCAAACCAGAAGAGTACCCAATTCAAAATTAGCAGCAGACGGAGTTCGGTCAGATTTAGTTCCTGATATTAAACTTCATTCATAATATAACTTCCGGCGATAGGTTCAGTTTTCCAAATTTATTAATTTATTAATTAAATTGTTAGGTGAAAGTACAGAATAGTTAACAAAGCCCCCTTCCCCATGTTCAGAATGTCTTTCTAAATAATAATGTTATTATTTCAGTACAGTCCGTAAACTGCAGAAGATTATTTAGAAAGCCATTCTTAACATAGGGAGGGGAAGGGCTTTGTTAACTATTCTGTATTTTCACCTAATAACTTAATAAATAAATTAATAAATAAAAATTAGTACAAAATGGCAAACCAAAAGAGTAAGCAACCCAAAACAGGAAGTCTTTAATATCAGGAATTAAATCTGATCTAACACCGTTTGCTGTTGACTTTGAGTCGGGTACTCTTCTGGTCTGCCAGATTAACTTTTGTTTACATGTAAATCTTATCAAAATAACCCCAAAAATAAATGAGTCATCACAAGTATAAATTGAAGGGAATTTCACTATATTTACTCATTTTCACACACTAAACTCTAGGCTGTTTGTGATACCTACCAAAATCTGATTCCTGACTTTATAATCAATTCAATAAAGGAGATAATTATCTCTTTTAAACTCAACACACAGAATTTATTTCTTAACAGATACTTGATGCTTTTCTTTTATTTTCGTTTAGTGGGAAGAACATATTTTTTTATGAAAATCGCTCCAGACAAAGTATGAAGCCACTTGATGTAAGGAGCTAACAAGAACGAAAGATGACTATCGCAAAGACAGAAGATGCCTATCAGCCTTAGTCTTGAAAAGACCAAGGCCATAGGTAGGAGGAAAACAGTCAGCAGGAAGAGAGTTCCACAAGCCTGTAGTTTTTGGAAACAAGCTACTGGAATAGGAAATTGTATTACAATAAGGTATCAAAACAGAAACTTGATGAGTATTAAGAATCTCCGGAGAAGGCTTGGAACGGCCAACATAGGAACCTTGAAAGGAAAATCAACGGAAGTTATTGACATGAGCAGTCCGACATGTACTCTTGTATGGCTGTGAAATATGGTCAAGGCCGAAAAGTGAAAACGACACGATCCTGGCTGCAGCCCATCTGATGGAGAAAAAAAAAATGCCGATCTCACTCGACTGGCCTCCATGAGAAAGTATGTCGCACAAAAACATCTCAACTGGTATGGCCACGTCGCCTGCTGTCAGTCATCCGAAATTCTTCAAAGTGTTTCCCAAATTGATATCGATAGCCCAAAGTCACGTATTAGGTCGCTTAAGACATGGAGGGGATCAGTTGATGACGACCTGACTCTGGCAGACGACACAAGCGAAATGGCAACAGACAGGAAACGTTGGAAGTCATTCACGAAACATCTAACCTCAAGCATTAGACAAGACGACAAAAATGAAAATAATATAATAATAATAATCTTGGCATAAATTTGTGTAAATTGATAACCAAAGTAAACTAAAGCTCAAAAGCAACTAATAGCGTTATTTGCTTTGTATTCTTTTGTTTATTCCTCCCATTATTACAGAAGGAAAGTAGACAAATAAACTGAAACACGTAAATATCCACAACTTGCGACGTGTCCACAGAACAAAACTTCAGACACGATGCCGGCCGGCTGGAGATGTTTTGTTTAATCTGGGATTGAAGAACACCCTATACTGTGTTACATTGGGTGTGAGTCAATTGAACTTAATAAAACAACAACTTTTGGTTAAACAGTAAAAGTCTACTTAATGGCGGCTTCCTGTTTTGAAATCGTAAATTGACCCCCGCCCCCCTCCATCCCGCTCATCATTTTAGATCACTTAGATTTTGGCAGAATTTTTAATTTCACTACTTCGTAAACATTTCTTTAAGAGAGTTAACCAAATTTCTTTTACCATTAACCCTAAGTCCAAGTGGCAAAATCATAAAACCACACGTAATTGCCTAAAAAAGTAGAATCCTCTCCTCCCAACATAAGTTTTTTTTGATTATTATAATAAAAAAATAAAAATTTCCAATTATAAAATCTAGTTTCATTTTCTTATGTGTTAATAATAAAAAAAATGGTGAAAACATTATTAGGCTGAATCTACCAAAGCTTGATGATCAAGTCGGCTACGTTGGTTTGGCCATGTTGAAAGGAGCGACTCTTGGATAAGAAAATGCAGAGACGGTGAGGTGGAAGACCGGAGAAAAGTCGGACGACCCAAGAACGAGCATCAAGGATCTTAAACGTGGAATTTGAACAGAATCAATCCTTAAGACCGTCAAGCTTGGAGACTGAGATTGCAGGCTGTCAAAAAACGTCAAACCCTTGGACCAAGGGAAATAAGATGATAAAATGGACGATGATGATGATGATGACTAAGCAGGCTTCCAGAGGGCTGCTGAAGCTACCTCTTCCCCCAACATGGCTCTAATGTTTCCTGTTATGATATATTTACTCATTGGAATTTTTAAAGATACAGAAAGCACAACTACAGAACTGAGAAAATACAGAATTCATTCTGTGCTGAGGATAGCTATATTATTCGCAAGTCGAGTAAACAGAGCGTTGATTGTACTCTTTCCCAATGAACTCCAAATTTGTGTCAAGTGAAAAAAAATGTTTTTCTCATTTTCTGAAGAGACTCCTGCTGGCAATTCGAGTAACAGAATTATTGCGATGTCTTTATAAACAGCCTCACTATTGTCGCAGTAGGCGTGGAAGATCATGATGGCCATCGGGTCGATTTTTTCAAGGTTGACGACAACCACAGCTCTTTGTTTCTGATTCTCTACAAAGTTACGAATCTGTTCATCGATCATCATTTTCTGTTCATCGGGATCTTGGACAGCCAGATTGCTTCCATTAATAATGGGCACATAATTTGAATCAGAGTCAAGGAGTCTGTTAAGAATGTCGACAATTTGCCGAGTGAGTTGCAATGCTAGGCTAATACCATCAGCAGGGGCAACCATTAAAAGCACGGCTGGACTGTTGGGATTCTTTTGCGACAAAAGGTCGTATGGAAAAGATTTGATGATATTCCAAAAATATTCAGTTTGTTGGTGAGAGTTGGATTTGAGATTTTCAATCTCTTTGAGGTACTGAGGCAATAATGGCTGGGATTTAGATGTGTTGAAAAAACACACAGCAGATTCAAGTAACACACAGATTAAAAATGCTACGATGCCCATAAGATATTTATTTAGTCTCAAAGAGTCTTCGTTCGTTAATTTATTGGTCTCTAACGAATGTTCTGGTTTTGGTTGATTCAGCTTTGTCTGTTCTACGAGAGAAGAAGTTCCAGACGGCGCCATGGTGAAACTGGTTACCTCTATACTAGAAAGCGTGCTGTCTGTCTTTGAAGCATCTATTGTCCTATCGTGTATCCCAGCACGTCCTCTTAAGTGAGGATGCATTCCGGAAGCGAAATAGGTAGAGGTGGGTGAGATTCCAGTAAGTAGCATTTCCTTTTCATTAGCAGCATCTTTTATTTCTTCAGTTATATTTGGGTAGATGTCTGTTGACAACTTTCCGTATTTGAAAACTCCGAATCCATCTTTTAAAAATCTTATATCTTTTAATACTTGTTGTCTTTGGTAGCTGGGGAACTTTTTTTCAAAATTGTGGGTACCTGAAAAATACAAAACAAGAAATTTAACGTTTCGGAATTTTTGAGATGAGGATTGATAATTTGTACTGTTTGGATTCTTCGGACTACTATTCTCATTTTGGTTCACGTTTCAGCTGATGTAGCGTCCAACCATGTTCTTTTCGAACTCGTGGAATCTTTACGCTGAACTTGGGAATTTATACAGAATTTCAAACAGAGCCCTTTATTTAAACCATGGGGTGTAAATTGGTCTCGTTCCGTCAGCCATGACCGGGTAGAAGTGTTAAGTAACTTTCATGTTATTCTTAGTTAGTATCGTCTGTAGTGAGGATTGGACATTTAACAAGACTGTCATTTCAAACTGATTGTTAATCAATGCCTTTATTCATTGTGTCACGAGTCCACGTGGGTTCAGTTTGAAATTCTGTAAAGATTCCCCAGTTCGACAAGATACACCTGAAGAAGGTTGGAGGTTATAGCGTCCGAAACGTTGTGAAGAAATTTAATGTTAAAAAAATATCAAAACATTAGCAGTACCTTTCTACATGTGGTTACCTAAATTGGTGCTTTCTTAGATTAGGACACACGCTAAAATCAACTTGGCGTTGGTACTTTCCGGATGTTTACGTAAATCACCGGAAAGTACAGACGCTAAGTTGATTGACCTACCTGCGTCCAAAAGATCAAAAACAAGGCTGGATTTACAAGTGGGAAAAAAACAAACATTAACCAACATTTAAAGCAAAAAAAAAAATCAAAAACATTTAGTCAAATTGTATGAAAGAAATATTTATTTTTTTAACGTAAAAAAAATAAACAGGTGATAAACTATATTTTTTATTATTAGTGTTTTTTTTTACTGAAAATTATTTTTGGTTTGGATTTAGGGTTAGGATTTAGGGTTAGGTATTAAAGTTTTGTTTTTGCCTAAACATTTTTTTTTACGATCGGGAGATGCAACAACCAGTGAAAATTCTTTGCAGTACTTTCACGTTTCAATCAGTTGAAATGTTGACATGCCGTCTGTTTATTTTCTCGCAATTTGATTGGCTAACCACTTCGGTACTTTCCACCCGGAAAGTACCAACGCCGAGTCGATTTTAGATGAAGGCACATATGAAAAACGCAGTTCCATATAAATTAACCGGAAAACTCTTTGATATACTTATGTATCAGACAAAATAGGTATATATATACACCAAAAATTATCGAGTAGAATGTTATTTTGTCCGTCATTGATTCGAGCGAAAAACACGTACATCAGGATATAACCCAGTCTGTCATATCAACAAGTCATAAACCAATAGCAGTCGGCAAAATACGATAAAACTGATTTTTATTAAAATTTTACTCAATAATTTTTCCTAATACTTATTTTTGCCTGATACGGAAGTATAAACAATAGTTTTTATTTGGAAATGCGTTTTTCATGTGTCTTCATCTATATAAGCACCAGATTTTTTTATAGGTGGACTTTATTTGCATATGAGGAGAACAGCTACTTTAATAAGAACGAATTGGGGAAGACAGACAGTTGAAATTTTGACAGCTGAGAGAGAACATTAGAGTTGAGATTTGTTGGTGTGTTGGATAATGGCCCTGTGGGAACGGACGCATTTTAAGGTGGGTGTATCTGTTGGAAATCGTTGGTTTGACTTTCGCGATTTAGTGCGGGTGGACCCGTGCAGTCGAGTGCAGAATAGGGCTGTTCTCACAGTCGGAGCTCACAGACATGACAGGGTCACCGCATTGACGAGACCCCAGATCAAAGGTCAATGTGCACCTGCGCATAGAGGCTCTGTGACGTCACAAACTTTTGCGTGGGAAGCAGAGTTTTGCCAGTCTGGGTTTTGGAGGTGAACCTATCAGATGTGATTTTTATGATGTAGTCTGCAACATACATAGGCGAATTAATTCCCTAAGAAAATACAGGCAAAGGATCTCTTTTCCCCCCTCCACGAATGGTTAAGACTTAATTGATAAGTAATTACGAAAGCAGTAATTTGCTCTCTCTCTCGACGTTGGTGAATATCTCCAAGCCGATAGATAACTAACACCTGCAATAAAAAGAATTGAAAGTTTAAAAGATTGTTTGTCTTCTGAGTCGGTCATGGAGCTTTTTTGTTGTAGCGGCGATGTTCACGGCAGTACAGAAGAGAAGAAAGAAGGCAACCACTGGACGACACGCACCCTCCACGTGACGAGGAAAGGAAAGGTGTGAGAAATTTAAAGGTATGCAAACTATATGACTTATGGTGTTAAAAATGACGAGTGATAAAACGAGAACTGCCACGGCCCGTTCCGGGATTAGTATACAAAGCGAGAACTGCCGCGGCCCAAGTAGGGACTATGCAACAGGTGTTGTTGAAGAGAAGTTCCTTTAATTTTATTACAAGATTACACTAAGCTCTTCACCCGGGCAACGCCGGATAAATACAGCTAGTACAATAAGACTTTCGATGCAACAATGAAGTTGAAGTCTTATGTCATTCATTAATACGCTGCCCACAACTCATAATTAAATTTTTACACGGTGAAATTTCCAGAAAAGAAAATGTCTATTACTTAAAAAAGGTGCTTATCTAGATTAAAGGAGACATTCGAAAAAAAATAAATAAATAAATAAAACAAACTGAGGAATATCTGTTCGATGTACATACCAGTCACGTGCAAATATTCACAAATATACTGTTAGCGCTTCCGTTTGTTTGCGCATGCACACAGCCAGGAGGCCAGTGTTATGCAGTTTTACCATTTTCGAATGTCTCCCTTAACCTGGATAAGCATAAAAAAAATAAATAATAAATAAATAATTTGTATTATTTGATCTGCTATTCTCATCTGGGTTGTTGTTGAGTTTAATCAACTGAATATAGTTCCACCTGACCAAGTAGTGACGAGGTCAGTGACTCTAATCTTAATATTACGTGATGAAATCACTACGCTACAGGAACTACCACGTGACATGTAAATAGTGCCAAATTAGGCGCCAAAAGAGATTCAACTGTTTTATATTTAGTTCGCAATAAAAGTTTGTGCCTCGTGCACGCGTATGCAACGTCACTCTTGTCTTCTATTATATTGCGATTTTCCTATTTCTTCCTGTTATTGTTATTATTATTGTTATTCAAGTTATTATTGTTATTGTTGTTGTTATTCGGACTCTCTTTTTTAGAGCCGAATTATTTTGAACGCGCGACTTTTTTTTTTTTTGTGCTGGGTTTTTTTTTTTTTTCCCGTTTTTAACGGATTTTGGTTTCCCTCTTCGGCCATGGCAGCTCCACGCCCTGTGCCAAGGGAAAAGACAATAGCAATGGGGTCGACACCTTCCCCCCAACCTGGAACGTCGGGCTGGACAAAAGCCCCGGATGTAAACATAAATCTGAAGGAATTTCAAGCAAAAATGGAGACCTATAAAAGTAAAGTTACCAAAACAGGACTCATTATCGACCTACCAAAACTTGAAGAAATACAAAAGAAGACACTCACGATGTTCGTCATGGACAGGAAAATAAAAAAGGCTGTAAGAGCCTCTGTAGAGATAGTAACCAAGCTGTTAGCTTCGGTCGGTCATAGACCGGTGAAAATAATTAAGACATGCGGACATAACAACTGGTCTGCACTTTTTGCATCAGAAGAGGAGTGCATGATACTCGCAAAAAAAGAAATCATAACACCGGAGTATATACTCCAAATGGAACACCTCGGAAGACAGAGAACAATGATATCCGTGTTTAATGTCCCCTTCTATATTGAAGGCGCTCACATCAGAGCATTTTGTACAAAATATGGGGAGTTAATGTCAGTGACCTGTGATCAATATATTCCATATGGAATTTTGATATACTCATTGATCAGAAGACATGAAATACCATATTATCTTGAAATAGAGGAAGAAAAACTGCCGGTTATTGTCACAGACAGACGACCGGCCTGTTGGAAATGTAATGCCATAGGGCATCTCACGTTCGACTGCCCAAAACTGAAAAAACCAGCGAACAACCAAAAAACTCATGTTGGAGCACATCTGGGCCCTAAAATTGGACATGTGTTGGTAGAGTCCCCCCCCCCCCCCCCCAAAAAAAAGACAAAGTTAGATACTGAAAAGGACTGCAGAATTTGACGACGAATATGAAAAAGGGGGAAAATGGACAATTGTAACGGGGAAGAAAACACCCGGAAGACTCGCCCTGGAGCAATTAAGGACGGAGTTGGAGGAAGAATATAGAATATCGAAGGATCCAGGGTGAGAATCATATGTCAATGCAGTCAACCTAAATAAAAAGTTACGAGAGCAAGCACAACTCAGCCCTAACTCCCCGCCCGAAACTCAGCGCAACTAAGAAGACCCTATATATATACCCCCAACAACACCTATTTCCCCACCCCCCAAAAAGACCTCACCACACAAGATGCCGCCCCCAGTCACCGCCATAAAAGAAAGAGAATATAAACTGATACCTCTTAGGCCAGCTCCCCAAAAAGCAAGGATCAGCACCCCAAGACCCTCCCCGTTCGCCTCCCCATAACAGACCCCGAGACACACACACCCTGCTTCCCCTAAGAAAACACCAATGCTCCCTCCCCCTTCTCCGTTTCTCAAGCACGCCCTAAGGCCCACTCCCCGTTGAAAACTGATATATCCGCACCCCCTCACTTGTGAAATAGTAACGGCCCCCATCAAAGGAAAGGGGAGAAAAAGACAGCTCTTCTACCCTGGTGAAGATATATGTAAGATATCAACAGAGGTTATCACCAGGGCGAAGGGTTACCACTACACCGACCTCAAAAAATTACTTGCCTTTAAAGAAGTAAAAGGAAAATCTATTGAAAACCCCTATAATTTTCCACATGCCCCCCGTTTATTAACTCTTATACGACCTCGAGAGGAAGGAAAATCGGTCTGGAGGATGATTGAGGAGGCGAACATTACCTTTGATATTTCCCCACAACTAGCGATTCACAAAACCCCAACCTTAAGAGACTTAAGGAAATCATGTCATGGGAGGGTCCCCATTCTTTTGCACCCCTCCTTGTACAGAGCTGTAAAATTAATCTTCCCCTTTGATGTCGGCGGTGTGTCCCAGGATGGCCGCATCAATACTGCGATGGGCACTTATTCCATGGGAAAAACCGTCGGTATCTTGACCCCATCAATGTTCGTTGGAGAAACTATACCCTAAGACACTACAATGGCACTCTTTCTAGCAAGCGTGAATGTCCGAGGTTTGAGGGCCGATTCTCGGAAATTACGATTATGCCTGGACCTTCAAAGCCTTGGAGTGGATGTATGTTGTGTTCAGGAAACTCTCTTAATTCAAGGTGATTATTTAAGTGCGCTGTCTAGGGATTTTGATGTCTATTCAGCGTACTTCAATTCTAACTCGAGGGGGGTTTCCTGGCTAGTGAAGCGAACTATAGATGCGTCGTGTAACCCTTGTTTCATGGATTTGGAAGGAAGACTTTGTGTTCTGGATGTTACCATAAAAGATAAAGCGTATCGATTGATTGGGGTTTATGCACCCAACCTCCAGGCTGAGCGTGTTCCCTTTTTTCGGCGAATCTTAGCGGGAGACTGGAACCCGGTCCTGGATCCGATTTAGATCGCGCGGGGATTACGATGCTATAGCATTTCGGGACTTTGTCGATGAGTTTGATCTTATCGATAAATTCTGAAATGAAAAGCCTCGTGATATAGTGTGGACTTGGACAGCTAGACGCGGCTCCGGTACAGTACAGCTTTCGAGTTATATTGACCGCTTCTTAATTAGAAAAGTCGACGTAGGATTATAAGAATGTCCAAGTTTTCATAATATAGTTTACTCGGATCATAGACTTGTTCGTGTCCGTGTAAACTTAGATAGCTGTAAACCTAGATTAGCTGGGTACTGGAAACTCAACACTTCGTTGTTTGATGTGAAGAGTTACCAGGAACAGCTAGTACTAACATATCAGCGGGTAATGACGGGGGCTATAATTGGGAATAAGTTGTGGGTGAAATTTAAGAAAACCATTAGGTCCTTTTCTGCTGACTTTAGCCGACGACTCAACCTAGAATCTAGGGCAGCAAAAGCGACACTAGAATCTAGATTAGATCGGGCGGTGGTGGCGGGGGATAGTACTAATGTTACTATAATTAAGGCGAAGCTCGCCTCCTTGACTATCAAGGAACACGAAGCTTCTTTAATTAGGGCTAGGTTAAAGAGAATGCCTCAAGAGGTGACAAACATGGCCGCTGAATTGCGTGTAGAGGAGCGTTGACGCGCTACCGATCAATATATTGCATGTGTCACATTGCCGGACGGAAGTACTGTGACCACAAACGACGGTATTTTGGAGGCGTTTCGTAATCACTTTCAGGATCTTTTCACCAGGGAGCCCGGTTTGTCTTTAGTGCATTTCGACCCCTATTTAGCTGACTTTTCTCGCCTCCGGGTGACCGAAGCGACTAGGTGCAAAGGTTGCATAACGGAGGATGAAGTCATGGAAGCCCTAAAGGGAGTCAGACTGAATAGATCTCCTGGGATCGATGGTTTGCCCTACGAACTGTATTTGAGGTTGTCGCACATTTTTGTACCCTTGCTGACAGTTTTATTTAACGCTTGGTTTAGGAACGGGTCAATACCTGAGTACTTTACCAAGGGGATTGTGAAATTGTTACGCAAGAGCAAAGATGGTGGGGATGGGATAAATAATTTTCGGCCCTTAACTATGCTAAACACAGAGTTAAAGATTTTGGCCAAGATTTTTGCAAATCGCCTGCAGGCTGTTTTGGCTGGTCTGATTAGCCCGAACAGACTTGTTCTGTGAAGGGTAGGACCATTCAAGATAATTTTCACGCGATACTCTTAATCGTTAAGAAAGTCGACACAGAAGCCGCGCTGATCAATTTAGATCAGTCCAAAGCATTCGATAGGGTGGACCATCGCTACTTGTAGGATGTTTTGTTATCGGACGGTTTTGGCCCGCAGTTTCGCTCCTGGATTCGCCTCCTTTATGCAAACCCTGGGGTGCTGGTGGAAGTGAATGGTTTAAGGTCAAAGCCCTTCAGATTATCCAGATCTCTTCGTCAGGGTTGTCCGCTTTCACCGATGCTCTATGCGCTTGTGTTGGAACCCTTCCTTCGCAGGCTCAGGGTGAACCCGGTCCTACGTGGGGTTACTTTGCCAGGTGCTTGCACCACATTGAAGTACTCTGCCTATGCCGACGACGTAACAGTGCTTGTAACGAGCAGTGCCAAGATTAGTGTCGTCGCCATCGAAATCAGAATGTATGAAACTGTAACAGGGGCCAAAATTAACTCGACAAGTCTGTTGGCTAGCGCATCGGTGTCTGGAAGGGTGTATCCCTACAGGGACCCTTCAGCTGGACTGACGGGCCTTGCAAGTGTCCGGTTCGTTCTGATCTCCAGCTGGAGAAAAATTGATCGGAAGTATTGAAAGCGATTCGGCCGCAGCTAGTCTGTGGATCCGTAGAAATCTTTCATTAAAGGGGAGAGCGGAGGTGTGTTGCTCACACATTTATCCGATCATCCTATATCGTCTATCAGTACTTCCACTCCCGTCGGATACACTGCTTGAAATGCAGCGGGCTCTTTTCAGGTTTTTATGGCTTGGTAAGGCCCCTAAGGTCCGTCGCAAGATCTGTTATCTACATCCTTCTGAGGGCGGTCTGGGTATGCCAAGTGTTGAGTTCTGTCAACATACGCTTCGGCTACATTACCTGGATCGAATGTGTACACCAGTTGAGGGAAATGGTGGCTTCTGGAAGGAAGACATTAAGAAAGCCTTTCCGGCTTTGAAAAGTGTGCACTTGGATGAGGGGGAGGCACACAGGTTGCCCCGAGGCGAGTGCTCCTTTTATCGCGAGTGTCGACGGGCCTTTTAGTTCCTCTTACGGGTGAAGGAAAGCCTCTCTGACACCCAGCTGTTGTCTCGTAGGGCATTGTATCGGGTCTTAGTGAGGGGATCTGTTCGAGATGAGAAGATTGAGGGGCTCGGTTTGTCTAGAGGGGAGCTACGCTCAATCTGGCCTTGGGTGCCTGGGCTAAAGGTCTTCGATAATGACGAGGCATCTCTGGCCTGGCTGATTATTAGAAATGCTATCTGGGTCGGCAAAAAGCTTCATGCAGCTGGCATTAGGGATTCGCCTATTTGTTGTCATTGCGGTGACGAAGACAAGACTGTTAGTCACACCTTTGTTTATTGCTGCATCGTTGTGCCGCTCATTTAGTTGCAGGCCTCATGGTTCGTGTACTGAATGTAACGACTTTCGACCTGGAACCGATTAATATATGTAGCAATAGGGCTCCGACAAATGATAGAAAAAAACGTTTTGTATTCTATTGCTTACTAGCATTGTTGAGAAGTATGATATGGCAGACATGTATGAAAGTTGTCTACGACGGTGAGACCTTCGCTGCTCTCGACCTTATTCGAATTTTCAAGTGTCGTCTGAAGATCCACATTAAGGCCGAGAAGGCGAAACTCCCTTCGGCAGATTTTGGTGAGAGATGGGTGACAGTTGCACGATTGTGTCGAGTGAGAGGAGCTGAACTAGAGTGGTATCTGGACGTGCCTTAGGCAAAGGATTTTGGGTTTCTCCAACGAACGTTGATCTTGTCCCGTTTAAGGCTTGATAAGTTGACCCGTTTTTGACTATTATTTTTGTTCATAACTTAGTTAGTGCATGAATAATTTCATTCAGGTCCCGTTTCATTTTCGTCCTAGGCCCCCCCCCCCGTTTTTTTTCCAATTTAAGTTTTTTAATTCCCCAACACCTTTCCCGATTAGGTGACAGATAGTCTGATTTGCCAGGAATGCAGGTCACCTTTCGAGATTTTCGAAAGGTGATAAAAATAAAACGTTCGGGCCTGCATCGCGTTTCGACTGGCAAATCCGCATATCTGCCACAACTTAGAAATGGGGGATCCTTATACTAACACTGGGACTTTTTTCATTGTACATAATTTTTTTTTTTTTTTTTGTATATAAAATTTTTATTACCTAAATCCCCCATCTCATATTGTATAATTATGGGTTTTAAGTAGGATAGTCATGGTATAAATTCTTTTGGTGTATGGTGCATGAATGTAGTATGAATGTGGTATTTTGGTGAATGATGGTCACGAATGAAACTAGCCAAGTTAGACAAGTCAAAGTAAGTTAGTGAAGACCGATCTTTTACCACCCCCTTTTTTTGGCCTTGTGCCGCATTTCTGTAATTTTTTGCAGAATAAATATTCTCGTGCATGCGTATGAATTTTTCCTCATTGATTCACTCTAACACGCAAAGTTTAACAGTTGTTATATTCACAACGTTTCGGCCGATGTAATCTCTGGCCTCCTTCAGATGCAACTTTTCGAAATTTGTGAATCTTTGTTGAACCCGGGAAGATACACCTGAAGAAGGCCGGCGGTTAGATCGACCGATACGTTGTTGATATAACAATCAAAATAAGAATAGTAGTCCGAAAATCAAAACTATCAATTCTCATATAAAAGATTCCGAAATATAAATAAAATAATTTTACTTACATCGTCATTAATTAAACATTGTGAAAAATCTTTTCAACATTGTGAAAAATCTGACAAACTTTCGCTTTTGGCTAGTAGTTTTAGTAGTTTTAGTTTCGCATTCAAAAATAAGTTTTTTTTCTTGTTTCAAATAAATCGTCAAAAGAATCAATAATTATTTTTATATCAAAATTCTTGTCGATTTTTGCAATTCATCCCTTATTATTGTGCTTTCCGGTTTTTAGCGAAGAAGTTTTGACCGAATGGAAATCCGGTGCAACGTTTCAGAGGTTCCTTCTGATAAAAATATTTTTAAATACGATATAATAATAATACAGTATTTTACAAGTAATTAATCGAATGTTTGGTGAATGTGTACGAACATAATACCCAATGCGTCGTCTGTAAACCGGAGATCACGTGATTATTAATTTCACCGTTTGTAAGTCTCGTACAAAAACATACAGGCGGATTCGTTTTTTTTTTTTTGTGGGCAATCGCAATTAGAAATACAAACAAACAAAAATAATTAAAAAAACAAAATAATTAAAAAAACGAAAATATAAAAAAAAAACTAAAATTTAATATCGGCTTTTTGGGGGTGGGGGTGATGTCTTCAAATTTCCCTGTTGCCCGGTCCTTTTTTGGTACGGGACCTAAAAATGGTGCAATTAATATCATGTGATCTCCGGTTTACAGACGACACATTGAGTACTATGTTCGTACACATTCACCGTTTTCTGTTTTAAATTCTTAATAAACACATGATATCTACATAAAAAAATATTTACTTTTTTATACTGGGACTCGCGCTAACTTTGACCATGACTCTAAACCCGGGTATATGTTACGACGCTCAGCAGAGGCGCGAACGGGGTCCAAAAAAAGAACGAGAAAGAGTTTAAAAACATAAATTTGCAACAAGTAAAGTTGACTTATGTCTAGAATAGACTTACCTATGTAATTTGTTTGTATTTTTACGTAGTATAAATGGCTTTTTATTAGATGTTAAAACAAAATTTCTTGTTTTTTAAAACATCTAGTTTCTCAAAGAAAAATGGCGGCCAGTCCCTCTATATTATTACGTAGAGCGGCCATTTTGAATTCTTCGAAAACCGTCTGTCGAACTTAAATTTCTAATAAATAGCACGGGTTTAAAATACAAACAAATAGCACATGTAAGTTTGAAACTAACTTTTACAGTTACTTTTATTTGTTTTTTTTTTAGCGTTTTTACTCTGCTGAGTCTCGTAAAAGATGCCCCTAAACCCTAACCCTAACTCTACTGCTGACTCTAACCCTAATCCCCACTTTGACCCTAACCCTAACCTTAACCGTAACGACAGGGTCAAAGTTTGCGCGGGCCCCAATGTAAAAAAGCACCATAATTCTTTTTCATTATAAAATTTATGAGCATTGGTGAAGATCGACCGACTCTAAGCAAAGTTGTTTCCAACCGGAAACGGTGTCAGTTCGAAATTCTTTCCGATATTAAAAACTATGCTTTCTCAGAAAATATAATGAAAGTTTTGTACTAAATTTTATTTTAAATAATTTATTTGACAAAAATAAATAATCACAGTTTAGTTTTTTACACAGTTTGATTTTCTTTCGGAAAATAAAATACAATGTTTTTTGCTAATGAACTATTTTTGATTTGGGGGAAGGAAAATAATAAAATAGGTTGTTTTATTTTCTTTGGGAAAAATAAGAATGTTTCAACAATCATAGTACCCTCGGATCGCATATATCATATGGCCGAAGTAATTGGCCAGAGAATGGCAATTAGGCCCTGCCGGGCCAACCATTCTAAAGTTCATTTTTTCCACCTCCAAGGAGGTAGTGCACAAACGACATTCAGCTGCGGTTAGTACGTCTTGTACAATACTATTGGTGCTTGTACACAATTTCGGCCAAACGGAAAAATTGAAAAAATTATTTATTGTTCAATGTTGAAAAAATTAGGAAAAATGATCCAGTAGAACTTTAATTACAAATATTTTTACATTTTCCTTATCTTACAAGTCACTTCGATGACTATGCCTCCATTTGCTACCGTTCGACAGAAGTCAAGGGCAGATAATGTGCAAGGGCAGATAATACTCATTTAAAAAAACAAAAAAAATAAAAAACAAGTACATTGATAAAAAACATAATTATTGTAATGACTATATTTAATGTGAAAGTAAATAAAATTAAAGTAATTAAATTGAAACTGGGTATCTTTCCGCAATTTCGTGCCTAGCTTGTTGGTCTTGTACTTCTGACGCTACTGAAGGGTTTCACCATTTGTGGGTTAACCACCGCTACAATTTCGTAGACCCCTACACAGGTGCTACAACCAACCATGTAGAGAGGATGTGGCATGAAGCCAAGAAGCATAATAAAACTGAATGTGAGACCCATACACAAATAGTGAATAGCTATTTAGATGAATTTATGTGGCGTCAGAAGTACAAGACCAACTGTCACGAGCTTAATATATCCTATACCAAAAATCACGTAAATTAATCAAGTAATTTTTATTTTATAAAAGTAAAAATAATTTCATCGATAAACGAATAAGGGGAAATATCGCCACCATTTGGGCATGTTCAAGGGAGATAATACAAACTTTTATACTATTTATAAATATTAACTTAGGAAGTTCACAAAAGTTCGTATTATGTCCCTTGAATATCTCCCTTGAATATAAGGTGCCTGAATATTCCATGTCCGCTCAAATTCGGTAAGAGTATCGCCGCGAGCTAGAAACGTGGCTGAACAATTGATGGCTGTTTCCCTATCCTGAGGAGGAATTTGGTCCCCCCCAAAAGGCCTGGTTCCATTAATGGCCATATTTCAACAGAATAAGTCTGAAATACTCGCTGATAGCATTTCGCAGCAAGGTTGTCGGGGACTTTCTAGGCAAATGGGGAGTCCGTTTGCGTTTTCGTTGTGCGCATGTTTCTTCCAGTAATGGCATTGTGGAGCGATGTCATCGAAGCGTAAAGTGGATTGCAGCGAGGAAACAGTGCACCATAATGGAAGCAGTCTATTGGTACAATGTTACTCCTAAGGATGATGTGCCGCCGCTGATAGCCCCTGCTAACCTGATTCATCGCTACCGTGTCCGACTGAAGAGTATCGATGCACTTCCCCCGGAAATACTTAAACGGCAGCAGATTGGATACATCATGGGTGATCGTGTCTGGATGAAGACCCTAATTAGACGATGCACGTCTCCTTATACACGTGAACGCGTTATGGCTGTGATCAACCCACAGAATATCCTTGTTGATGGGATGCCCCGCCATGTAAGGGACCTGCGTACCGTCCTAAGCCTGGATACTTTGGAGAGTGGGAGTGACGACACACTCCCAACCCAAAGTGCAAGGATGATTACCATCAACAAAACTAGCGGTGATCTCCTTGAGGTAAACAATGCGTCTGCAACGGATGCCACTTCTGAAGACAGAATCGTCCGAAGAGGAAGTACCCAGGAGGAGCACTGGACGGAAGAAACCCGCCCCTGGTTGTCATCTATGTAACCATCAGATGACGGGGGAGTGTGGAAAAAATAATTTTGAAAACCCCAAAATGGTAGGTGAAGCGTTCTTTAGCCTTTGTAGGCAATCACCTAGAGATGGTGTCTCGATTAAAGCACTGGTCCCCATCACCTCATCCAGCCTATAAAAGTTTTGCGTCAACTAAAGAAATAACTTCCAAAGAAAATCGGTCGCATTTCAGGTTATGTAGTTTAAATGTTGAAAGTTTGCATGGAAGGTCTGCTGAGATTGTTGAGTTTCTTGAGAGAAGATGTATTGATCTGTTCTGTCTAAGAAACTCAAGTTAGACGTAAATCTGCTAGAATGATTGTGGGAAAGAATGCAAGATCTAAGCTGTATTGGATTGGAAGTGAAAAGGGAACAGGTGGTGTTCGTATTTTTATTGCAGAGATGGGTACAAAAAGTGATTGAAGTGAATTGTGTAAGTGACCGAATAATACTGATGAAGTTGATGGTTGGTGAGAAAATTTGCACAGCAATATCTGTTTATGCACCTGTCGCCATTAGTCAGATACAAATAAGCAAATATTTATAGAAGCTAGAATTCATTGTAAGCGTGAAATAGCTGCAGCTAAGAGAAGGTTTACCGAAATGACCAGAAAACGCATTGAGTCGCAGAAATTAGGAACTCGCGATTTCTGTAAAATTTATAATGTGGTGAATAATGGGCAATCAATTCCCCCATTATCCAACCACCATGATATCGCTTGCATGCCAACTGATAAGGCTGAACTGCTTGCCCAGCGGTTTGCTGTGAACTTACAACCCCACAAACCACTCCCTTCAAAATTTCCCACTGTGGACAGAAGCCACACTTGATGATCTGATAATATCCCTTCCCATGTCCGAGATATCATAAAAAACTTAAACACTTCCAAGGTGTGTCAGCCTGATCTTATCCCCGCTATATTAATAAAGAAATGTTATGCTGAGCTAGCCCCTGTTCTCTCCAAAATCTACAACAAATTCCTTGTTGAATTGCCTTTGTGGTACTAGTGTTCAAGAACGCTGGTGAAAGAACTGCCCTGCTTAATTATCGGCCCATCAGTCTCCTCCCGCTATTTGCTAAAATCGTTGAATCATTAATCAATCTAGCGATAGTCCACCACCTCGTAGATGCTAAACTTCTTTCTGACCATCAGTATTGATTTAGGTAAGCCTGTTCTACTGCGGATATTCTTACAATTATCTCTGAACGCACAGACCATGCACTGGATAAGGCAGGTGAAATTAATAAGGTCTGACATGAAGATCTTCTCATGAAAATTAAATCATACGGTAGTATTGAACGAATAATTTATATAATCAGATTCTTTTTAGCTAAAAGAAAAATCTAGGTTGTCTTCGATGGCCACATATCCAAGTAACATGACATTAATGCGGCTGTGTCTGAGGGGTTAGGGTTAGGAGTCGATCTTTGAAACTTTATTATTCCTAATAAACGACATCCCTGATGAAATTGTGTCTGAGATGGGTATATTTTCTGATGACTCTATGCTCTATTCTAGACATGTGGGCAGAACGAACGAACACATATCCAACACAATGTATGAATCCTTAGAAAAGAATCTCCAATCTGTAGTGGAATGAAGACGTAAATGGATGGCAACATTTAATGCTACTAAGACAAAGCTCCTTTCCTTTTCAACCACCGATTGACATGACTAATAATACCCTACCCGAAAGTCCAACATTAAAACTCCTTGACATAGGCAATATGAATTAAAACAAATAATAGAAGACATGCCAAGGCTGTTGCAAAGAAAGTGAGCTCCCCCTACCGTCTAAGAAAACTTCTCACACATGCCAGTATCCTATATCTCTACAAAGCCACCTTTCATCCATGCATGGAGCATCAACCACTAGTCTCTCCCAATTAGACAGGATCACAAAAAGAGTCTCCAATCTAATAGGCCCCACACTGTCTACCAGGCTTCAATCACTGTCCCATCGCCACAATGTTGCATCCTTGTGCTTGTTTTACAAGTTCTTCAATGGAATGTGCTCTGATGAACTCACGGCACTGGTGCCCCCTTGACGTAAATACTCCCGATCAACCTGACAATCAGCTAAATCCCATCCATTCACTGTGGAGGTCCCCAGATGCCGGAGAACTTTCTACTCCAATAGCTTCTTTTCTCGAGCTGTCGGCCTTTGGAACTCCCCCTTGTTCCCTGTTTCCCCGACTGTACCGACATGCAGAAATTTAAAACTAATGTGAACAAGCATCTCGCTGCACAGCTCCGAATTTAGGATGACCCCCAAAACTTTTACCCTGATTCTCAGTAGCCCCTTACGTCTACAGTGGCAACTTGCCTTGTTTGAGGTGAACTATGTTAAAAAAAGGCACTTACTCAGTATCAACTTTTTTCGTAAAAAGTGAGAGAATGCCTTCTCTCATGTCCAATATCCAATATCAAAGTGAGAGAATGCCTTCTCTAATGTGCAATATCCAATATCCAATATCAAAGTGAGAGAATGCCTTCTCTAATGTCCAATATCAAATATCAAAGTGAGAGAATGCCTTCTCTAATGTGCAATATCCAATATCCAATATCAAAGTGAGAGAATGCCTTCTCTATGTCCAATATCCAATATCAAAGTGAGAGAATGCCTTCTCTAATGTGCAATATCCAATATCCAATATCAAAGTGAGAGAATGCCTTCTCTAATGTCCAATATCCAATATCCAAATGAGAGAATGCGTTCTCTAATGTCCAATATCCAATAACAAAGTGAGAGAATGCCTTCCAGCTTCCAGGTGAACCAATAACATTTAAAAAATCTTTATTTAGTGTGAAGATCACAGAACTTTTCTGTCTTTAATTTTTTAAAAGATTCTATGCGACAACTTTAAACAATAATCTTGTGATTTCATCCGTCCATTTCAGGACAAACCCTGCCCTTTTCATTTCTATTTCAGTCTGCCATTGGAGAAGCAAACCGATCAGGCACTCAACCATCCTCTAGTGCCGGTGACTGAGCCTTGTCATTTCATAATTTGACCATTGCTGTATTGCCTTTGTGTCTCTCAAATGGTCAACAAATACTTAAGGAATTAAGTTATTAATTACATTCATCATTTTCAATCCCCTCATAATATTCTTCATCATTCAACTGACAATCGACCCATTTCATTAACCCTTATCCTTGAATGGCTTTTGACCTTGATAAGTGATGCCACATTTGTAAAAGACGGGGGGGGGGGGCACTACAGCTCCCCTTCCTGCAACAGTACCTATTTATTTTCCTCCCCACGAGGACAAAGTTAGACACAATGTCGTTTTTTTATGTGGGGTATTTACAGCTGTTCCTAAAACCTAGGAAACGCCGCAAGTCTTGCAAAAATTAATCCGACGATTTAAAAAAGAAAAAAAAATCAAAACAGGGGAGGTAACTCTAACAGCATTTTTTTTTGTCTATTTCAAAACCTCGCATCTCTCTCATTCCTGAAAGACGTTTTTATTTTTAAGAGTCGACTTTTTCCACGAATTTTCTTGTTTCTTTGTCGACTTCGTTTCAACAAAAAACACATCAATTTAGCCGAATGAGAACGATTCAGCCGAAACTACAAACAAAATTACAAACATTTTATTCAAAAATGGCGAAGTGAAACCAACTGGCAAAATAGCAAAGTGAAACGGAATTAATTAAAGACGAATCCGGCCGACATTTCTTTTTTATATTTTAGTTTTCAAAAAAGAAGGAAATGAAAATTTAAGTCGTTTTTCTGATAAAAACAGATCTAAAAAAGATACACAAGGTACGTTTAAATAATATTCACAATTTCTAAGTTCTTCAAATGACAAGTTTCAGTTAGTTTAAAAAAAAAAAAAAGAAGAAAAGTTTTGGGCATTATACAAGTTTTGCGCTTTCACGCTCCTATTCCGAATTCGTGTCCGTGGACCGCCATCAGTGGACTGCCTCTCCTACACCAAACGGTCACAATTAACACAAAAAAAGTCACATAAAATATTTTTCAGGGGAAAAGATATAATTAAAATTTGGAATAGGGGCGGGAAAGCACAACCTTTGTATAATGCCAAGTTTTTGTTTCCTTGAAAGAAAAGAAAACAAAAAAACGAGGACTTTTTTTCTTATTTAAAATTATGGTGCTTGCTTCCTCAGATTAGGACCCGAGCTAACTTTGACCCTGTCGTTAGGGTCATGGTTGGGATCGAAGTTAGCTCGGATCCTAATCTGAAGAAGTACCAAAATTACTATTTTATAAGAAAATAAAACTGTTTTACAAAATGGGTTAATTCCTATTCCATTCACGTAACTTATTTAAAGATGGCGACTATATATTTTCCGGACGATTTTTCTTTTCTACCTTTTCCGTGTACGGTGAAACTTGTTATAGCTGTGGAAAAAAAAGAAAGTGATACATACTGATTGCTGGTGCCGGCCTTTAAGTGGGGTGGCGATAAGACCAACATGATCAGAAATAAAGAGGTGATATTTATGTATGTTAAGAATTGAAGTGGCATGGTTGTTACAAGACTATAAATTGAGGTTCTACCTCTCACCGGGGTGTGGGGTGTTAGTGTGTTATTGTGTTCTAGAGCTTGGTGGTGACCAGAATTAGTACATTATTCGACTCACTATAGACCAGACGCTGGATCGTTGATCCTGCAGAGAAATCCGTTCTCTGCCCCATTACATATTGTTACCAGACCTATTGGTTGGGTCGCTAAGGGAACAATTCCTTTTTGCAACCCACCCCCGACTGCTGCCTCGGCCCCTTTCAGGGTATTGACTTAGATTTGGATTTTTTCCTACATTTGGATTTTTTCCTACATAGCTTAGTTATTATTTATTTATTCTACTAAAACATGGTTTGAGTTAAAATAAATTTGTGAGTAATACCGAAATCCATTTCACTCTAAATAATTTACGTGACTGAAATAGGAATTTACCACAAAGTGAAAACTAAAATTCATATTTTATACATACACAAGACCATCCGTGTTTGAGTAAAAATCTACAATCACGGCCCCACTAACGAGCGCGTTCCACAGCCTCTCTACGCTCGTGCACCGTTTCTTTTTCTGTTTAAAAAGAAAAGCGAAACAAATTAGACATTTTTCTTCCCAGAACTCTTAGTATATTTTAGATTCTTTGTTTTGGTACTTGTAAGTAATAGGTATCCGGATGAATTCCGTACTTACGAAGTCAGTCCAGGGTATTGGTTGAAGAATTCCGAGTATGTCCTAGAAATGGCCGAAACAGTTTACCGAAAAAATGTAAAAAGGGAGACGACACTAAGCATACGCAGGGTTATGGTAAGGGTTTAAAAAATTTCAGCAACTAAAAAAAAAATAATTTTTTTAACTTCCTAAAAATAAGAAAGATTGTTTTCAAATCGTGAACTGATTCGGTCATTTCCATTACCAACTCAGGATTCCCCGTCGATACTCTAATTCAAAGGTGGCAATACAAAAACAAAACAAAACAACAGCGTAAACTATACTGTTTCTAAAAAAAAAAAATGTCATTTTTTTTCTTTTTCGGTTTTTAGCAGAAGAGAATTATGCGGAGGACTTCAGGCTTCCGGTGAAAAAAAGCGTGTATGGATGCCTGAAAGTGATACAACAATTTTTTTCTTTGTTATTTTGTTCTTGTTTATTTATATTTCTTTTATCGCTTTGTAAGGGTTTCATATTAACGGAATAAAAAAACAAAAAAACAACAATTAGGGATTAGGGTTAGAGCAATGTAAATTTGTAAAAAGTTTTGAAAACAATCAAATAAATTATTTTTCAAATAGTCTGTATTATATTAATTATTTGAATATGATGAAAGAAAAGTCTGAAATTAATATGAATAAAAAAAAAATTGTTGTATCACTTTCAGGCATCCATACACACTTTTTTCACCGGAAGCCAGAAGTCCTCCACGTAATTCCCTTCTGCCCAGGTTTTTGCCATCCTAGACTTAGGGTTAGTGTTGGGGCTAATGAAGGTTATGCTTTTTTTCTTTTTTTTCTAGCTAAAAAAAAAATAAATTTATAAACTCAATTTATTTCAACAAAATCCCCCCCCCCCTCACTGTAGAGGTCCCCAGATGCAGGAAGGCTTTCTACTGGAGTAGCTTCTTTCCTCAAACTGCTAGCCTTTGGAATTCCCTCCCTGCCCCCCTTTTCCCTGACTGCACCAGCATACAGAAATTTAAATTTAATGTAAACAAACATCTCACTGCTCAACTACTTTGGATTAATTTATTAACCTTCATTTTCTAATATTTGATGGAAACCGGGTGTGATTATAGATTTGTACCAAAAGTATTTGCGTAAAAATGAATGACGTCATAAAGGATGAATGATAGCTTTTGGCAATTTCTGGAAAAAATAAAAAGCTCATTTTGTGACGTCATTCATTTTCAAGTAAATATATATATATTTATATATATATATATTTTAGTAATTGTATTAATAAAAAAAAAAAAAAAAAGAAAAAAAGGTTGACCTTCAGGCTCGTCTTCTCAGGCGCTGGCTTTACAATCCCACTTTCCGACCTTGTGTCACATCTTACCGCTGTGGGAGTATAAAAAAAAGAAAAAAAGGTGGCTGATTTTAAATCCCCTAAAATATTTGGCCCTTCTAAATTTCCCACTTATTTGAAGTTTCGGTGCTTCCCCAGATTATGACCCAAGCTAAAATCGATGGGCGTCGTTAGGATTAGCTTGAGTCTTAATCTGGAGAAGTAACGCAGTTTGCCTGGATAAGGGGAAATAGTCAGAAACTGGTTATAACCAGTTTTAAGTCTCCAAGCATAGTTTTGGGACAATTGAAGTCAAAAATCACTGATCAGTCACACAATGATCTACAAAGCTATTCTTGTGATATGTGAGGCAAAACTAAATTGTCTTTCAGAAAATCATAGGTTTATATGGTTAATATACCTGTTTTCAACCGGAAAAAACGATATAACTGAAAAAAAGGCCTAAAATGGAGATATTTTAGTGACAATTTTTGTTACCTCACCACAAAGAAGAGCCAAAAATCACTTTTAGACATGAAACTAAGGGAAGTAAATAATCATTTTCGTTCAACAATAGTATAAAATTGCATTTGTGCAAAAAAAAACGCTGCTCATAGAACTCTCTTCGAATTTTACCCATTCTCCTCAATTACAGGCTGTGACAATTTTTTCCCGATTTTGGTCAAAAAATGCGTCTTTTTGGCAAAGATCCCTCTAAAATGATGACAAACGAAGCAAACACTGTCCCTATGGTCATTTCTCAGTAACCTTGATCAGTTAGCTTTCATTTAAGCTTTAGAACAGCAGCAACCGGCTAGCGGTTCCCAAAATATTGCACGTTTTGTTTGACCGGGTGAAAAGTGAAGCCGAAAATAATTTTTTCTGTAAAAAAAAAAACCTGCCTTCAATTTTCGAAAAATCAAAAATCCCTTCTATACAACTTGTCACAAATATCAATCTGAACAACTTGTATATCAGGAATTTTTGATTTTGGCCAAATTGAAGACGTACATTTTTTTTTACAGTAATATTTTTTTTCTCCAAATTTGTCCCCCAGCAGTATTTTTCACAGTTGATACCAAATTATGTGCTAACAAAGTGGTCATATCACTTCTGATAGGTTTCCACAACTATTCCCTCCAACAGGGTTGAAAACTAAGTGACTCACCCTTCATTTTTGCTTTGAGGGTTTCCCTTGTGAAGGATTTATATGTCATGGTAGGCAGTATAGGTTGGATGTATAGAAGTAACACTTCACAGCTCCATCGTATTGTTTGAAGTCAAGGAATACCCTCATGAATTATTCAAGTGTTATGGGTGAACTGAAAAGAAGGTTTTCACGTGGAGCAGGTGTGAAAAATCCTCCCCTTAACATGAAGGAAGTTGTGCGATTCCGGCCGTCATGAAAGAATTGCTTGAAAACATGGTTTCCCATCAAAATTTTGTATTCGTTTTTGTTTTATTGGATTCCTCGTGAAATTTTGGTTTAGAAAAATGGTATAACACTTATACATTATCTGTTTTGAAAATTGACCTAAAATGGCAATTGTGTCCCAAAACTATGCTTGGAGTCTTGAAACGTGTCTTATGCAGATTGTTAGAAGCATTGTTAATTGTTTCTACTCAATTTCCTTACATTTGGTGTTTGTCACGAGGCTTGTTTTTCCTTTGCTTAATGAGGATAGTTTGCCCTGTATCAAGTATAGTAATATATATATATATATATATATATCTCCAAGCAAGCGGTGTTGAACGTCACGGAACTTTCTCGTTTGTAAATCTTCTTCGTGAGGTTCTCAAACCGTCGAGCTATCCTACTGGTTTCAGGTGGCAATCCGTAGAGTATTTCCCCGATTGTTCTTAATTCGACCATTTTTATATATATATATATATATATATATATTGTTCTTAATTCGACCATTTTTATATATATTTTCTTATATATATATATATATTAGTAAGTTATGAAAATATATTTATGGCAATTAAGCTACACATAGGCTTCCGCGTTTCATCCCCGTAGGGAATCGTCAGGCTAATATATATATATATATATATATATATATATATGTATATATTTATTTAATTCACCCCAAACAAGGCACTTTGCTACTGAAACGTAAGGGGCTACTGTGAATTTGGGGGCATGCCTACAGGGGCATCCTAAGCAGGGAGTGGAGCAGCGAGATGTTTATTTACATTACATTTAAATTTCTGCATGTTGACGCAGTCAAGGAAACGGGGGCAAGGAGAGAATTCCAAAGGCTAGCAGTTTGAAGAAAAAAGCTATTAGAGTGGCAGCCTTCCTGCATCTTGGGACAGTGAAGGGATGGGATTTTGTTGATTGTCGGGTCAGTCGTGGATATTTACGTCGAGGGGGGGGGGGGCACCAGTGAGAACATTTCATCGAAGTACTTGTAAAACAAGCACAAGCTCTCAACTTAGAATGACACCCTAAACCTACTCCCTAATTCTCAGTAGCCCCTTACATCTACAGTGGCATCCTCCCTTGTTTGGGGTGAAATATCATTAAAAAAAAAACAAGAAAAACATGGTGGCGATGTGACAGGGTCTGAAGCTTAGTAGATAGTGAGGGACCTATTTAATTAGAGGCTCTTTATTGTGACCCTGTCTAAGAGGGAGAGACTAGTGGTTGGTGCACCAGCCCAAATGTGGTAACAGTACTCTATACATGGGCGGATAGTGACTTTGTAGAGATATAGTCTCTTAGTCTACTTGTGTGAACTTTGTTTTCTGACACCTACTTTGTCCGACCTACTCTATTTATTAATAATGTAAATAACTATGACAATAAAAAGAAAAACGAACAAACCAGACCCCCCCCCCAAAAAAAAAAACCCAATCAAATCCCCCCCCCCCTCCCTCCTTTCACAAATGTCCGAGGGCTTAGAACTAACCTCAATGATATTGAACCCTTCCTCCTTGTAACCTCCCCAGATATCCTAGCACTAAGCGAAACGAATCTACATCCCTCAATCTCTTCTGATCATTGTGACATGCCAGGATACCTCCCACTTTCCCGTAAGGACTCTGAAACATATGCATGGACTTGGAGTCTATATCCATCACACCCTTCCCTTGACTGGAGAACTTAGTCTAGAATCAGATGATCAGGCCTACACGTGCTTTAGATTTACCTGACAACATAGCGTTAGTTATCTATATTTCCTCTACTGTTTTCCTTGAACACGGGACTGTACCTTACTAGACTATGTCTCTGATAGTGTAGACGCAGCACTTAGATTCAAGTGCCCGAATCCATGTAATTGGGGATTTTAAATGTCCACCAGAAGAGATTGGTTTGGTATCTCAAATTATACAGACGCAGCTGGTAACAGCATGCATAGTGTCTCTATTGCAGATTTCCTTTCACAAACTGTGACTTTCGCGACCCACCCCCAGATCGTGAGGATCAGCAAATCTCACTTCCTGACCTTTTCTTGACTACACTACTCTAGGGTTGTGTGACAGATGCCCATAGCCCATTTGGGAACAGTGATCACTATGTAACAATGGTTGATATAACCCTAAACTTCTGACCCCAAACCGAAGCGCTGTTACTTAAAACGATGAGATATTACCAACGGATTGATTGGGAATCCTTCAGAGATTTCATTAGAAACACCCCATAGAGTAACACCTTTTCTCTCCCTGCTGAACAGTGTGCAAATGAGGTAACCGAATGAGTCAAAGCAGGCATAGAAGCATATGTCCCCACCTAGAAATTCTATAGCAAGCCCTACTCTCCCCAATGGTTTACTTCGACCTGTGCAGTTGCTATTGAGCATAGGCAGCAAGCATGCCATCAATTCGATTGCCATAAGTTAGCTACAAATAGACAAAGGTTTATGGCATCAAACAACCAGTGAAAGAGTGTAACCAGAAAACGGATTGAGTTGTAAAAATTAGGAACTCGCAATAGTGTGGTGAGCAATAGGCAATCAACAATTGCCCCACCATCTAACCATCATGATGTCACTTGCACAGCAACGGATAAGGCTGAACTGCTTGCCCAGCAGTTCACCTTAAACTCCACCTTAGACTCCACAAATCACTTCCTCCCTAATTTCCTACTACGAACAGAAACCACACTTGATCATCACTCCTTCCCATGTCCATGTACTGGAGATCATAAAATCCCTTGACATCTCCAAAGCATGTGGGTCTGATCTTGTCTCCTCCATACTGATGATGTCAGGATTGGCATAAAACACATGCGTATATGGGTTAATTTGAAAAATGTTATATATATATATATATATATATATATATATATATATATAATCACCCTTCCCCATTTCATAGCTGCCTCAATCTTATCTACTTAAAGCTTTCCATATTCATTTGATTCTTTCATGACCATTGACTTCTCTCTGGCGTTCATAGTAGCCATGGCTTCATCTCATGTCATGTCAACCCCAAACTTCGATGTACTTGCACGACATTTTTCTTCAAATTATCATCCTGAGGAAGTCTTACAATAAAGACGAAGCGTTGATGAATATATAAACAACTATCTATTGGTTTTTCCTTTTTCATTTCCCATTGCGTCGGATTACTCTTATCCTTCCTTTCTCATATATATATATATATATATATATATATATATCTTATCTAAATGAATAAATGCGAAAGATTTTTCCAGCTATCCTAACTATATTAACATCAAAACAGGTTGTGCTTATTTAATTCTATGAAACAATATATACTTTTGTAATACCGTATATATATATATATAGTAAACTGCAAATACCCTCAAACACATTTAGGTGTTCTTAATTGCATATTCTGTAAAATACAGTTGTAATTTGCATTGACAGTAGTTTCGTTGATATTAAAACGTTTGAGGTCACAAGTAACCATAAAAATAATGTGTTTTTAAATGAATAAAAAAAATTATTATTGTAAATGGGGGTGGGTAGTGTAGTATCGGTTCTGTTGTCATAAGAGTGTCTTCCCAGGAATTTTTTTAAGGGGTGGGGTAATCCTCTCAGGTATTACATCCTCCTTTGGATGGGAGAGGGGGTAATGTAATATCTGTTTTGGTGTTATGAGACCGTCTTCCCAGGGACTACCTTCTCCTTTTTGTTTGGGGGTGGAGGTAGTGTAGTATCTGTTTTGTTTCCATGGTACCATACTCTTTACCTTTTCCTTTTATGGGGGCGATCCTCCCAGGTATTACCTCCTTTTATTGAGGGTAGTATAGTATATGTTCGTTTCTCATGATACCATCCTTCCATGATTATCTTCTTCGTTTGGGGGCGGGGTAGTATACTATCTTTTCTGTTGTCATGATATCATCCTCACAGGCATTAACTTCTTCTTTTTTTTTTGAAGGGGGGGGGGGTGTTCGTCATGATACTAGGCTTTGTCATTATTTCCTCCTTTGGGGGTCAGTATATCATCCTTCCAGGCTAGCAAAAATATGCGACTGTAGAGAGCATATATTTGCTAGTAGTATATATATTAGTCACTGTCCACATAGACGAAGGTGTCACGAGCCGTCTATGCTCTGTTTTAATGGATGATATCCTTTTGTTATTTTATCCGTTAGGATGTCAAAGGATCTTTCAATCTTTTAATTAAATGAGGATTTGCTAAGAATTTTCAAGGCACTTTAAATGACTTTCTATTCGACAGTTTAAATGCTTCGAAATTCCTTTCAAATTTCGAAGGGTAATGAAGAAATTCATTCTTTTTTTTTCAACTATTAACAAAAGATTAAAATGGCTGACTTGTTTATAAATAAAGAAAATGCATTCTGGTGAATTTTATTTTGTATTTTTAAATAGGATTGAAAAAAAAATTGTTTTATTTGATTCCATTGCATCTTTGATTTCTATAAATTCAATTAATAAATAAATAAAAATAAAACAATTAGATTCTCGCAGTCAATGAAAGCCTACACACGTGAAGTTGTCTTATAATTTTATTAATATAGAGATTTCAACATTGTAATTTTAACAGTAAATAAAATTTACTCAACATATTATTTATTAATAAAATGTCTTTTTTCAAAACCAATATGCAAAGATCAGGAAGTTTCATCGGATGTCTTACTGGCTTAGCAAGCTTAAGGCGTTTTCTTGAATATAGGTGATGGAGAGGTACTTCTAAAGCCAAGCCAATTCACGATGGTCTCCGGTTTAGGGTTAGGGTTCACGATGATCCCCTGTGGGGCACATCATTAATAGACCAAGGAGGCTGTTGAGGAAGTCCCGTGTGGTGGGGCCTATCACTCCACTCGTCTCTACGGTGATCGTTTGGAACACAAATCTAATTAACTTTATGTAATTTATATATATTTGCTTTGTTTTGTGTTTAAAAAAAAAATTTGGTGCTCCTTTACTTTCACAACGACATGAAAATATTTAAAGAAATGTATAAACTTTGTTATGTACTTACGTGTTAGCTGAAAATAAGATTGTACAGAAAAAAATACGCAAATCCAGTATTTATTGAATTATGATAAAAATAAAAACAATCTTACGTATCGCTAGACATGTTTTCCCAGTTCAGATTACTGATTAGGCAAGACACACTTCTTTTTTTTTTTTTTACCAATTTCGGGAATGGCGTCTGACAGATAAAATCATTTATTTTAAATTTAATAAATACTGGGTGAATTTGCGTAATTTTTTGTGTACAGTCCTCTTTTCAGCTACCATGTAAGTACATAACAAAGTTTATACATTTCTTAAGCTATTTTTTTTAACATTTTATTGTGAAACGTAAAGAAACACCATAATTTTTTATTAAGATATATTAATGATTTGCACCGCAGGGCGCATATATTTGGTCGTCCTTTTAATTTTTAATTATTAATATTTAAAAAATTTTTTTTTTATCTGCAGATGAGTGATAATGGTGAAACTCCATCAGAATGTGGATTATCTCCTTTGCCCGATGATAATTCATCTAAATCTGACGTTGTGCCACAACAGTCCGAATCGGGAGACGTGTCAGCAAATCTGGACAAACCCGACGGACCAGAAACATTGGTGACAGAAAAAGAATTGCCGAAAGCAACTCCAAGGCGAAAAATCCCACCAATTAAGAAAGAATTGGAAAAATCAAACGATCTTCCGTCTCCAAAAGTTTCGAAACCTAATCAATCCAATTTTTTATTTTTGATAATCGCTGGTATTGTTGGAGTGTTTTCAATATATGTGTTCAACCGGGAGTTACCCGCAACATCTGAACCAGCGCCACAATTGATTTCGTATGAGGCCGAGCTAAAAAAGATGCAAGCCAAATATGTCAACCAAACGGATCGTTTCTGGACTACGTTCCTTGCGAGTCATGAGCTGATTCTCACGATGAATGATCCCGATGTGCCGGCCGTAATAATGCTGACCATACCAGAACGCCATCATCACATGGCCCTGTGTTTTGCACAACACCACGCCGAAGTCCTTAACAAGTTGCTGGGGGGAACGAACCCAGAGTCCTCGCGACCTTCTTATGTGGATGGCAGAAAGTTATCTTTCCTTAATGCCGACGCACAAAAAGTAAAGCTTGACAAAACAATTCAAAAAATTTACGAAAATAATCAAAGAACTATTATCATTAACAATCTGGAGAAACTTCATCCGGAGTCAGTTCGTTTCTTTCATGGTATTTGTGACAATTTGGAAGCGAAATACAAAGATATTGCGGTTATATTCATATTAGAAGTTCCAGAAGAATCAAATTTCGTCAAAGATCAAGATGTTTATGTTTATCTGTACAAATTGTGGAGTCAACTTGAACCCGGTACGATAAACGCTCTGTTGGCAAGAATGGCTAATAATGTGGCCATTATGCAAACGGTTAAGCATTTTATTTGTTAAAACTTATAAAAGTATTAAAAATGAAACACTCAGATATTTAGTTTTTTCTTTTCCTTTTAATAATGCAAAAACCTTTTGTATTATTATTATTATTATTAAAATTATTAAACTACAATTTAAGAGCGCCACTAAACCTTGCATTTTTATGAGCCAATTTTTTTCCAAATTGAAAAACACTAACATTACAAAATAAATTGCCCGTCACTGAACATAGTAACCTAACTTGAAGTAACTTGGAAAAAAAAATTATCAATGATACAAGAGTAAGCATTATAAAAGAGAAAACATTAAATTTTGTTTACGTCCAAATTTTATCAAAATAACCCCCCAAATAAATGAATTATCACAAGTTGGAATTGAAGATAATTTCACTATATTTACCCAATTTATCACATTCTAGTCTAGTTTATGAAGCAATTTTTTTCCAAGGTATTTATCAAATGATAAAAAAGTAAAACGTCACTCCGATAAAAATAAATAATTGATTTTATTTTCATAAAATTTCAAAGGTTTTATATTTATACATAAAACATCAGCCATTTTGTGTCTACTGCACATCCACGTATTGAGGATACAAAGCGATTGTCTGTTTAACTGTGACAAAAGAAAAAACACCTTTTAACTCTGAAAAGAATTCTTTCAAACCCAAACTTGCAGTTTTTAAATTATCTTTTTTTTGGTTAAAAAAAAAATAGCGACTTTATAAAACATATGAAGTATTAAAACTCAATTAAAATCCCATTACATCTCGAAAAAACGTCCAAAAATGACGATAACTTTGATAAATAAGGATAACTTTGATTGTTCATATAAGAATAATTTCTAAAATTTAACACATTGAATCTTTCTAATATGATTCATAGCACAATTAGAGACGAAGCTACATTTTTCTTTTAATAGTAAATCAATAAAAAAACCCTCAGATTTGGACCATTAAAAAACAGATGCAAACTCAATTTGATGATAATAGAGCAAAAATTTAATTTGCTAAAATTTTTAAATTAGATTTTATATTGACGAGTGATCCTTTTTCTTTAAGATGGGACTGTTTTATATACATAGACACAATAGTGTGCGCATTAAGTTGAAAAACACCAACATTAAAAAATAAACAGCCTGTCACTGAAAATAGTAACTTAACTTGAAGTAACTTGGGGGGAAAAATATTACTAATGACACAAAAGAAAGAATTGTACATTTATAAAAAGAAAATATTAAATTTGGTTTACATCCAAATTTTATGAAAATAACCCAAATAATAAATGAGTCATTACATGTTAAAATTGAAGGAAATTTCATTTTTTTGCACACTAAACTCTAGGCTTGTTCGTGATACCTAATTTTCATGAGGCAATTTTTTCCCAAGGTATTTACCAAATGATAAAAAAGTAAAGTGTCACTCTGATAAAAATAAAAACAAGTAATTCATTCTTTTTTTTTTGCAAAGTTCTTATATTTATACACTACCCGTCGTTGCCCGGGGCAAATGTGTAACATATTTCTATCGATCTCTTTAATTCTCACTAGCTGCCTCTCTATCCTTCTCTTTCTCCCTCACCCATTTCATCTCCCTCTCCCCACCCCCCTCTTTCTCCTCTGCCCATCCCAGTCCTTTCTAGCTGGACATACACACACATCTTTCCTTTATCTTTATGATAAAAAAATCAGTTACTTCCCTTTAGTAAATAAAATGATTGAAAAAACAGTCCAGTTGAATGAAACATCAGATAAAAAAAAAAAAATGGAAATATCGAAGAAAGTCTGATATTTAACCTTTAAATGCTTTTTATTTCAAATATGACACATTCCAACAAAATACCTATTTAATATGATATTCAACGAAAATGTATCCAACTGCAACTTGTTTCACATCTGTAACGAACCTGTTGGCAAGTGTGAGTAGGTATTAGTATGATGTTGCATCAGCGCACCCGCTAAATAGGTAATCAGTATCTCTGATGATAAAATTATTTTCAAAACAATAAAAAAAAATAAAGCATTTAAGGGTTAATAATGGCCGCTTTTATCTCCATTGAGAAAATGAATTCAATTCATTAAAGCGACGGAGTTAGCATCTGTTCTAATTTTTTATGTAAACATTCTGTAAAAAATAAAAAAAAAATGTTTCTCTGAATAATAAAATATTTTTATTATTAGTTTTTAATTATTTTTTTTATTATGTCAAGTTTATTTCTTTGGAGTTACTAAAAACTACTTTTTATAAATGTTGTTCTACTCATATGTACCGTATTGTGTCAGCCAAAAGTCATTGAGGAACAACCTTAGAAATATGATTGAAAATCTGCCTCGACTTATGGATATCCAAAACATCCATCTTGAATCGGACGCCATTTTGTATTGGTGTATTTTATTAAGTACCGTGAAGTCTACACACGCACGCAATTCTCAACATACGCAATCTGACATGATGTCATCTAATCATCATCAATCCTATTGATTAATTCTAAAATATTGTTGTTTTGTTGTCCGTCTTAGATTGCATTATTCAAACTCATTTTCTCTGGTGTTTCATACATTTACCGATACAGAGTTTTAATTTGGATTATTTAAACTACTGTTCTTGTGGATTCGTGGCACAACATATAAAATGCTAAGGTAATAATCAGTTCTCAGTGAGAGTCTTCTGGAGGTTGAAGGTTCAATCCTCACTATAGGCGATACTAACTAAGAGTATAATAAAAATTACTTAAGACTTCTACCTGGTCATGGCTGACAGAATGAGAACAATCTACACTCGTGGATTAAATAAAAGGGTTCAATTTGAAATTCTGTATTGATTCCAGAGTCGATTTAAAGATACCCAAGTTTAACAAGATGCACCTGAAGAAGGTCGAAGGTTACATTGGTCGAAACGTTGTGAAAATAACATCCAAGATGAGAACAGTAGTCAGAATAATACAAAATTATCAATCTTCATCTAAAGAAATTCCGAAACAAAATGTTTTCAGTCTGCATCATTTCAAAACAACTTTGTATTGAATAAAACCATAAAAATATTTAATGTTTTGTTGACAATAAATTTGGTGGGCAATTTGTTAAAGCATTTGCACTTTCAGAAGAGTCAGAATTTTGTTATGTTATTTGGGCATGACTTTACAACAGCCACGGTATGACTCACAAAATGTAAGTGTCATAATAGCTCTTATTAAAATGGAACCATCCAGTTAAAAATATTTTTGATTTTATAACATGTTTTTGATACAACATTTAAATTCAAATTTATTGGCATAAAAATAGCAAAGTGCAACAAGCCATGTAAAAAAGACAAGATATTTACATCTGTATAGAGTCTGCATGTTTGTCTAAGGTCACTTTGAACCTGAATATGGTAGGCATTATCACAACCTCCTTTGGCAGAAACATGGGCAGAGAATGCTGCCTTTCTTCTGTTTAGATGTAAGCGACTATGGTACATTTTCAGTGGGTGTCTGCGGAGACCACAACTTAGTGCTGGGGTGAAAATCTTTCCAAAAGGTAGATTTAAATTTCTGCTGATGATGTAGACAAGTGAGAACAGATTTAGTCTGCAAAACAGCTTTTTGTAGGTAAGCGTAGAAAGTCCCAATCATCATTCTGGCCAAAAACAGTTGAACACGCTCCAGGTGTGAAGATAAGGATTTGTTGCTTGGATGGCATACTCAAAAATAGGCCATACTAGAGATATATATCGGGACGGAAATCTAGTAGGTTGAGAACGGATCTCGTTATATAAAGTTGCTTTGAATAGGAGAGAGATAGGAAATAAATTTTAAGGGGGTCAGAGTTAGAAAATGATATTCCGATGAAAACTTGAGTGGAAGAAGAGTAGTGAAACTCAAAAACTATGCGGGAGAATTTGAGACGAAAACAAACATGTTGGCATGTAGTCTTTAAAATATCTCTTTCTAGCTCTGCCTGAAGCATGTATGATACCTAAAATAAAGATAAGAAACTCTATATTTTGGGTACAGTCATCTGTTTCATTGATTTCGCTGCTGCATTCGATTCTGTCGATCGTGGCACCCTCTGGAAGATTATGCAAGCAGATCGTATTCTGCCTAAACTTCTCAGTCTTAAAGCATTCTACTGCTCAACATGATTCCGTATACGCATGAAAGAGTGATGTTTTGGAACCTTTCAAAATATGGACTGGTGTTCGGCAAGTATGTGTTCTTTCACCAACACTCTTCAATTACTGCATTGACTGGGTCACTTCACATGCCTTGAAAGTGTCCCTATTGAATACAACTTTGCCGCCAAGAACTTAGATTACGCAGATGATATCACATTACTTGGTGAAACATTTGCTGATGTCCAGTCTGTTATTAATGAACTTCAGCATGATGCATTGCAGATTTGGATGAAAATAAATGCTCTGAAGACAAAAATACTCGCTACCTGCTTCATCTCAACAGACAAAACACCCATCATCCTCAATGGTGATGTTCTTGAAGAGGTTGATAATTTCAAATATCTTGGCGCCACCATCACAGCTATGGGTCAAGATGGAGCTGACATCAAAGTGTGAATTGATCTGGCTGACTCAATATATATATATATATATATATATATAAATAACTCAACCGATTCTTCATCCTTGTCTTTCTATTCCGACCTCGTGTTATTCACGATAGCACAACATATTCAACATGTCGGCGCACGTGTTGGTGAAGAGACTACAATAATCTCTAAAAACGTAAAAATAAAATACTATTTTTATTTTACATGACAAATATCCAGCTTCCTAAAAAGGGGCATTCAATTATTGAAACAAAATTAAAATTGCCTCAGCCGATAAAAATATCTCGAGAAAAAAAAGTCTGTATTTTTTCAGACCAAAACAAAAAAAAAACAAACCCTTAAAAATGAAATCAAAAATATGCTTATCGTTAAACCCAACACTAATCCTAAGCTCAGGGTGGTAATACAAATAAATAGAATAAATAAAGTAGTAGTTCTGAAAAAAAAAATAATAATGGCTATTTTGGAAATAAAAAATGGTTACCCGTTCTGTAAACTATGAAGAAGTGTATTTTACATTAAATTTATATATAAATTAACTTCTTTTCTCAAGTAAATTTTTTTTTTCAAATCGTGGTGTTTATGTGTAATCACACACACACACACACACACACACACACACACACACACACACACACACAAAAGAATATCAATTTTATTCTTCTATTGACAGCGTCAACATTTACCAACATTTAGTCTGGATTGCCTGATGTTTGTGATATTGAATTGTCCTTCAATCATAGAAAACCGCGTTAGCACGTTGGATTCGATGAATGTCGGTGTCGGGTGTCTTTATTGTTACACTTTAGACCGATTTTGGTCAGTAAACGTTTCTGTTTCGTTACCGGCTATGGTTTCATTTTGTTTGTAAGTTTTATGCTTGTTTTATTGTATTTTAACTTATTTCGGGGTAGACAAAACGAGGGCGGGTGGTGGTTGAACGCTGGTAAATGTACGTGCACAAATGCATCGACCGTGTAGAAATGCGGCTACTTATTATTTATTTAAAAAAATATTTCACTGATCTGCTGTGTGTGTTGGTATCAGACGAACCCGGCGGCGTCGGCGGCGTCCTTTGAAGAATTTATGCATTTAGAAGAATTTTTTGTTGCTCGGTATACGTTTTTGTTTTCATTTAAATACAGTCTCGGCGTTTTGGCTGAGATCAGATTGTAGTATCTGGTTCCGATGGATGCTGCGCCCTGTAGACCGATATTGTCTCTACCTTTGGGCCTTGATTCCGTCGGTCTTAGGTACTGCCCTGTTCAGTTCTAGGAGGTCCACCATCCCAGGCTTTGCCTTCTCACCCTTTGAGAAGGAGGTAGTTTACTGCTAATCGCCTGAGGCGCACCTACAGGGGAATGCCGACGACCCCCGGCATATTTTGTAGGCCAGAGTGCTCAACCTCTAGGGCGCTGGCTTTTTAATCCCACTTTCTGACCTTGTGTCATATCTTACCGCTGTGGGAGGGAGATAAAATAAAAATAAAAGTAAACATGAGACGACTCAAAACTACAGCGGAAGTGGTCACTGATAGTCTTGCAGATACTTCATACCCGACTAGTATACGTAAATAAGCAAATAACCACACCCTTCTTAAAAAAACAGCCTCTAAACACATTTAAACAACAGTTAGCCGACACTTTTCCCCTCTTATCCCCCTCCAAACATATGATCGTTCAATTTTTTAGCATATTAATACCCCGCACACAGCCATGCCCCTTTTTTTTAATCACGCTCGTAATTCCTGACGAAGAACGCAGGGAGTTTGAAATATTGAATTATAGCAATAAAAAATTATAAAAAACAACGACATCGTTTTATGCTTCAACGACCATTCGCTCATCATTATGAAAATAAAACTTTATATAATTACTAAAATACACAAAGAAAATTTTAATTAAAAAACCCTTTGTAGTTAAGATAGGAATAACGATTTTTAACAATTAAAACTCAAAAAGCTTCCTGGTATTTTAGTTATTGTTTGGAAGAAAACAGAAATAACTTTGACAACACCACAAATTGAACTTTACAAAGATACGGATAATAGGACAGAACCAAAAAATAAAAGATGAAAGATGTCAAATTAAAATATGAAGAATTGAACAAACCGATTTCAGAAAATCAAAATGGACGCGGAAAGAGAGAGAGAGAGAGAGAGAGAGAGAGAAAGAGAGAGAGAGAGAGATCCAATGGAAGAGAGAAAAAGGAAAGATGGAAAACACGTGAAAAAACAATCCGCTATTCATTAAAAGAGGAAAGCAGCAAACCTGTAAAATTGCGGTATTGTCACTAGTTCAGCCAGATCGGACTATGTCGGGTTTTCTGACAGTAACCTCAGGGCGCGCAAGGCCGTGGACGAAAATACACGCTGCGAATTGCAAGGACAGAAAAGAATTCAAAATGAAAAAGCAACAACTAAAAACAAATCGTTTATGTCTGCGTGTTTGCGCACACGGGCAAATACTCGTGCGATAAAGATAGAGTCGGAGAGACCGACTTCTTTAATCAGTCGTAAAACGGTACGAGGCAAGGAATAGCCCCCCCCCCCCCCCCGCATATCAATCAATCCCTCTTTTGCCCAATGTCTGTTTTGCACTCTATGTTTTCTAATTAGTAAAAATAGATCGAGTTCCGTCCAAATCCGGTTCAATCGGCTTCAAACTAGCACTGAGAAATTTCTTGTTTTCTCTGAACAGTCGTAACATCCGTGTTCCGCCCAAAGGTCCGCCAAACTACGGCCCGCGTTCCAAATCCGGCTCGCAGTACGTTTTGTACAAGTTACAAATAATAATAATGGATATTTCAAAGATGCGTTCATATAATCTGCGCGTTTAGCGACGAAAATGCTATTTCAAATTTAAGCGCGGCAGACCGACAGATGGATAGAGCATCGTTATATATATATAAAAAAAAGGTTACTGCCCCTCTTCTCCTAGCCCCATTTGATTGGTCGAGACAATTCTCTTTGACCAATCACCAGACGCTTAATTTTTTTGTGGGATAAAGGCGAAAAGGCACTGTTTGCTCTCTTTTGAATGTGGTCTCAGTTCAGTCAACACGTCAGGGCGTACTGCTCCCCCGTTTTGAATTAACCTTTACTTTAATCGGACGCATTCAGGAGCCGTCTTGTTCTATTTGTTTGTTTTTTAAAAACTTTTATTCACTCCAAAACAAAACAAGGCATATTGCCACTGAGACGTATAGGGGCTACTTTAATTAGAGGCCAGATTTATAGGGGGCATCCTAAGTGGGAACCTGCAAGATGTTTGTTCACATTACACTTAAATTTCTACATGTTGGTACAGAGAGCAGGGAGAGAAATCCAGAGGCAAGCGGCCCTAGGAAAGAAGCTATTAGAGTAGAAAGTGTACTGGCATCTGGGGACCTCTACAGTGAAAGGTGGAATTTTTTCTGCTAGTCGGGTTTGTTTGGGATATTTACGTTGAGAGGGTACAAGTGCAGTAAGTTTATCGAAGCATATTCTATGAAAAAAAAATGTAAAATAAGCACAGGGATGCAACATTGCGGCGATGTGACAGGGGATAGAGCTTGGTAGACAGTGCGGCACCTATTACGTTAGATACTCTTTTTTGCACCCTGCCGAAGAGGGAGAGAGATGGACTAGTGGTTGGTTGGCAACAATGGGCGAATGGTGGCTTTGTAGAGATATAGGATACTGTCAGGTGTGAGAAGTTTACTAGCACGGTAGAGAGATCTCACCTTATTTGGCAATATCTTCTATGTTAAAGAACCCCCTTTTCACAATAAGTTTTTTTTTAATTAAGCCGCAAACGCACTTATTTTTGCAAAGACATTTCTTGTGTCATAAATTTAATGCATATATTATCGTTTAACACGGCGGTTTATTTCACCTTTTTTAACAGACTTCATGATAAGACATTTATGAACAATTTATGAAACCATCTTCACATTACGAGTCACACAAGTCGAATATGAAATTGCAAATTAAAAAATCATAAAGGTAAGGTTGATAATTTGTGTCAGGGTCCGACGTATGCGGGTTAAGGTTAGGGTTGGTGATACAACTTTTCAGTTACGAAAAGAACGCAGCAACGAACAAAGAAAGCTAACAAGCGAAGAGATTTTGTATAATTCGGACTACTATGTTTCTGAATTTGTAGATGAGGATTGATAATTTGTATAATTTCCATTATTCAGACTACTTTTCTCATCTTATTTAATCCACGGGAGTAGCATGCTCTGATTCCGTCAGCCAATTCGCAATTCTTCGTATCGCATGCTACTCCCGTGGATTAAATTAAAAGGGTTTCGTTCGAAATTCCGTCCAGATTCCGGAATTCGACAGAAATATTCCCGAGTTCGAAAAGATACACCCGAAGAAGGCCGGAGGTTACAGCGGCCTAAGCGTTGTGATGATAACGCTCAAGATGAGAACAGTAGTCCGAACAATCGAAATTATACAAATTATCAATCTTCTAAAAAAATCAGAAACGAAGAGATTTTGTTAAATAAAAAATAGTCAATTAATGTCTATAGCCGGTGATGTTGAGTGTCTGGTCGGCCCGTTTTTCCAACGATGTCAACTGAAAATGATTCGACAAGGGATACTTAAGGAACTTTCGTTTTTTTTTATTTTGACATAAAAAGATTATTAGAAAATTTGAAAAATATACAAAAAAGGTATAATCAAGCAAAGAAATTCTATTATGCTTAATGAGGTTCGAACCGTGCGATCAGCAAACGTTATCCCCACACTGACGATTCTCTAAAAGGATGAAACATGTATGTATGTGGATAATGATTAAAAAATATTATATATATATATATATATATATATGTATATATATATACCGCCCAAGCAGTTTATTTATAACATTTACACCTTTTCCCTCTGTCCCCGGCTCACTCAATTTTAAAGCTTTTTGTTTTTTTATTGTCTACGTATCTTCCCCCCAGTCTCATCTGTCACCAAATCTAAACTAATTCCCCCTAAAATGTAAAGCTAATTGGTTTATTGCTTCTATAAACCGTCACACCTATCGTTTTCCAGTTCAACCGACTTCTTTTGACATTTGTGGCTTCAAATTCTCTTAAAACTTAAGGAGATAAACAAGAATCTTGAATCTTGAATCTTGAATCAATGGCTCAACACTACTGAAACAATCGCTTGCTTCAATAGTATCGAAATTGATTGACGTACTTTCATGCAATTCGACATTTTAGATTTTTATCCATCAGTCTCTGAAGAAGTCTTCGACATTGCTATAGAATTTACAGAGATAAAATATATTGGCAACTCGAAAGATAAAAGGTAGACGCAATGAGGTTATGTTTTCAGTCAAGTTTGTTTGTTTGTTTGTGTGTTTGTTTGCGTACAGCTTAGCGTCCACATCGCTCAACCAATTGTCACACAAACTTGGTCAAAATATCAGTCATTGTCTAACTTAGAACTGATTTAATTTTTTGATATCTAGATCAAAGATGTTATGGTGTGATGTTGATCTACCCTATTTCGGGTGTAGATGGACTCTTCCAATGACTATGAATAGAGTTACAACTAAGTATTGTAGCAGTAGCAGTCATGGCGGCAATCATTGGTGGAAGTCATAGCCACAATATCGGACATAGACTTTCTATAACATACTATATCTGTACGTCTTTAAATACACTCTTGTTGTCTTAATTATTATCGACCTTCGAAGGCTATAGGTAGGAGGAAAACAGTCAGCACAAAAGAGAGTTATACAAGTCTGCAGAAAGAAGCTACTGGAATAGGAAGCTGTATTACAATGCGGGATCAAGACAGCGAATTGATCGAGACCAATAAACCAACGAGTCCAACAAGTGGAACAAAAGAAGCAGGGAATAGATCAGATAAGTCTGAAGAACACATGCCATAATAGTATTTATAGAAAAGACTGAGACTAGCAACATCGCGTCTGTGAGAGAGGGTGTGCAGAGAAGAAGAAAGGATGGAATCAATCAAATTACAAATTACATATTATAGGTTAATTTGAAGATGGACTTAATCAACATCAAATCGCCGTAAACCTCGTGCTTACACTTTCCACTATTAACCGACTGAAATATTAAATTCACCAGAGAGAGAAGATAATCAATACTATCTCGTTTAGGCCCATTAGGATCCTTTGACAGAAGTCTTCATCATTAATGTTAATAAGAGTGTTTAATATTTACTTCTTTCGTATATACATATATATATATGGGAAGAGAAGGATGAAGGTAATCCGACGTGATGGTAAAATGAAAAAGGAAAACCAAAAACTGGATGTTTTTTTATGTGTACATCAACGTTTCGTCTTTATTTATAAGACTTCATCAGGATGATGATATAGGGAAAAGATATCATGCAAGTACAGATACATGTAGGGTAGACATGTTGGGAAGAAAAATAAAATAAAATGAAAAATAATGGCAGCGTCTTGGTGGACGTCCGTACTTGTTAGAGAATGAAAATGAGTGACGAAAATGAGTGGGAGAAAAGGGGAAGGGTGGAGGGAGCAAGGACTACTGTGGCTGGCGATGAGAGAAAGAGGTGGGGGATGAGCAGGGGTAAAATGGATGGCAGAGAGAGATTGGAGGAAGAGGGGGGGGGTGTTTGACCAGATGGCTGTGGTCAAGATTGAAGGGGAAGAGTGAGTTGGAATGTTTGTGTGTGGGGGGTGTATGCAGGGAAAATGGGGATGGGTAGAGAGGGAGGGGGGACTGTGATTTTGGTGGATGGGCGAAGGTTATGGTCTTAGAGAGCGTTTTGAGAAAATGAGGGAATTTAAGAAGAGGTATGGGAGAAAATAGATGAGAGGGGGAAGAGGGAGGATTTGTCGTGATAGGGTGTGAAATATTTGAAATATTTGGAAAATGATAGCAATGAGTGAGGGATTGGAGTGGGTGGGGGAGGGCGGTGATTGAAAGGGTGGGTGAGGAATATTTGAAATATTTGGAACATGAGAAAGTTTATTTGGACTGTAGTATTAAAAATGTGAGGGAAAAAAAGTAAGGTAAAAAAAAAAGAAGATTCAGGGAGAAGAAGGAAGGGTGTGGGTGAATGGAAGAGTGTCATAAAGGTTAGAGATGAAAATAAAAGTTAGCCATGATCAGGCAAAAGACTTTGTTCTGTGAGGATGATCTTGCTTATTAAGGGTGATAGGTTAAAGAAACCATTTCGTTGCTTGATGGTGGTGGAGGAGGTGATGAGGGCAGTTTCCAATAATCTTCGCCGAGATTTGTTGTGGATGTGTTTAGTGATTTTGGCTTGTTCAAATTTGAATGCATGACCATATTCTAGAGCATGGGAGAAAAGTGCACTAAGAGGGTTGTTGTTTTTTATGTCCCTTTTATGTTCATTTAATCGTTTCTTTAATTCACGTTGTGTTTCTCCCACGTAGAATATATATATATATATATATATATATATATATATAGAGAGAAATATATATATATATATATATATATATATATAATATTTGTTAAGTTCGAATATGTTTATAAAATGAACATGAAACCAATATTTTCAAACGTGCTCAGCACCAAGTAGAGCATTTATAAATGTACATAAACATTATTACAGTCTTACATCAATCAACCAACGTTTCGATGCTACAGCATCTTTTCAAAGACTATTTGAAAAAATGCTGTAGCATCGAAATGTTGGTTGATTGATACTATAATAATGTTTATGTAAATTTATATATATATATATATATATATATATATATATATATATATATATATATATATATATATATATATATATAATTAACTTGTTACCAATATCCAGGGGGTATGAATCCGAAGGAAGTTGAAACCGGGTTTATTAGAGTGCTCAATGAAAGTTCAGAGCAAAATATATTTTTTGTTGATGATTTTATTCCATTACTTGCGACAAAACATATTCTGTTTCGTTAACACTTGCAAATAGCGTCAACATCGTCAGGCGACAAATGGAATCAAATGGCATAGATCTTAGATTTACCTCAACAGGAAATTGAAGATGCATTGGGTGGGGGGAGGGGGGACAGAAGTGGAGCTCTGTCTATGACGGGGACATGAGACATGAGGAGGGAGGGAGGGACCCCGACAAGTCATTTTTCAAAAATTGCGTGGGAGGTTTTCTCGTGTCTGGGCCATAGTGACCTCAATTCCAGCCGGGGCGACGGGGAGGGGGGCAGGGTGAGTTAAATTTAAAATGAGAATAGAATTGAATTATAATTACAGTTAAAACTGTCATTTTTGTTGTAATATGTAATTATTATGTAGATAAAAATGTTTGATAATTTTAATTTATGGTATTAATTGCTACTTCTGCATTCTATTTTTATTCTATTTTAATGTAGTTATTTATGGCTTGCTCACTATTTGTAGTGAATTTTGTTGTGATAATATTTTTTAATTGTGATTATATTATACTAAGATCAATACTAGTGCATCTTCAATTTCCTGTTGAGGTAAATCTAAGATCTATGCCATTTGATTCCATTTGTCGCCTGACGATGTTGACGCTATTTGCAAGTGTTAACGAAACAGAATATGTTTTGTCGCAAGTAATGGAATAAAATCATCAACAATATATATATATATATATATATATATATATATATATATATATATATATATATATATATATATATATATATATATGACGGATGTCCATATTACCATATTAGCAGGAACAAGAGATATTATGCTAAACAATACAACTCTGTTGCTGGAATGTGAGAACACTTATTGACACTGGAAAAAGACGAACGCAAAACTGCAATTTTGGCCAGGGAATTGCAGGGGTACAATGTAGACATTGCGGCACCTTCTGAGACCCGTTTTGCCGGATCAACATGTTGAGCATAATCAAGGCTACACGATCTTCTGGTCTGATAAATCTGAAAAAGGAAGACGTGAAGCTGGTGTTGGCTTTGCAGTTAAGAATGTCTTAATTGACAAAATTGAACAGCCACTTGGCATTAATGAACGTATAATGAGATTGAAGTTCATCTTGCTGCTGGTCGATACATGAATATTTTATCCGTCTATGCACCGACTCTTGTTTCGCCTGAAGATGATATTATTTCGTTCTACCACACACATAGATCTATTTTCAACTGTTTGCCGAGTGTCGAGAGTTTAGTGATCCTTGGTGACGTTAATGTGCGGTTCGAATCGGACAATTAAACCGGGTCTCCCTCGGGTCTATATGGCATTAGTGTAGTCAATGCAAATTGTTATCACCAACACCTTTTCTCATCAGAGGAACAAGACAACCTGGTTCCATTCGTAATCTAGACATGGCTACTTATTTGATTACGTGGTATGTAGACGTGGGGATCTAAGAAACTTTTGCTAAGGCAGAGTAATGCGTGGTGCCGACTGTGATACTGATCACTTAATGGTTA
>OY744538.1:91474752-91519752 GCA_963556195.1 Sepiola atlantica | reverse complement strand
TCGGCATTCCCCGGTAGGGGCGCCTCAGACAGCAAGCAATAAACTTACTCCTCCCCAAAGAGGGGAGGCAAAGCCTGGGAGGGTGGACCTCCTAGAACTGCACAGGACCAGTCTCGTGCAGTATCCATCGGAACAGATACTACACTTTGATCTTGGCTAAAAGGCCAAGAAAGCGACTGAACGACAGTTACAAGACTGGATATTTATCTACTCCCCACAGAGTAAAATGTGACACAAGGTCGGAAAGTGGGGTCTTGATAAATCAGCACTCCAGAGGGAGAGCACCTATTATCTTTAAAAATTGCCTGGACAGCCCCGTCGGCATTCCCCGGTAGGGGCGCCTCAGACAGTAAGCAATAAACTTACTCCTCCCCAAAGAGGGGAGGCAAAGCCTGGGAGGGTGGACCTCCTAGAACTGCACAGGACCAGTCTCGTGCAGTATCCATCGGAACAGATACTACACTTTGATCTTGGCCAAAAGGCCAAGAAAGCAACTGAACGACAGTTACAAGACTGGGTATTTATCTACCTCCCACAAGGTAAAATGTGACACAAGGTCGGAAAGTGGGATTAGATAAGCCAGCGCTCGAGAGGTGAGCCATCTGACCATTTAAAAATTGCCTGGGCAGCCCCGTCGGCATTCCCCGGTAGGGGCGCCTCAGACAGTAAGCAATAAACTTACTCCTCCCCAAAGAGGGGAGGCAAAGCCTGGGAGGGTGGACCTCCTAGAACTGCACAGGACCAGTCTCGTGCAGTATCCATCGGAACAGATACTACACTTTGATCTTGGCCAAAAGGCCAAGAAAGCAACTGAACGACAGTTACAAGACTGGATATTTATCTACCTCCCACAAGGTAAAATGTGACACAAGGTCGGAAAGTGGGATTAGATAAGCCAGCGCTCGAGAGGTGAGCCATCTGACCATTTAAAAATTGCCTGGGCAGCCCCGTCGGCATTCCCCGGTAGGGGCGCCTCAGACAGTAAGCAATAAACTTACTCCTCCCCAAAGAGGGGAGGCAAAGTCTGGGAGGGTGGACCTCCTAGAACTGCACAGGACCAGTCTCGTGCAGTATCCATCGGAACAGATACTACACTTTGATCTTGGCCAAAAGGCCAAGAAAGCAACTGAACGACAGTTACAAGACTGGGTATTTATCTACCTCCCACAAGGTAAAATGTGACACAAGGTCGGAAAGTGGGATTAGATAAGCCAGCGCTCGAGAGGTGAGCCATCTGACCATTTAAAAATTGCCTGGGCAGCCCCGTCGGCATTCCCCGGTAGGGGCGCCTCAGACAGTAAGCAATAAACTTACTCCTCCCCAAAGAGGGGAGGCAAAGCCTGGGAGGGTAGACCTCCTAGAACTGCACAGGACCAGTCTCGTGCAGTATCCATCGGAACAGATACTACACTTTGATCTTGGCCAAAAGGCCAAGAAAGCAACTGAACGACAGTTACAAGACTGGGTATTTATCTACCTCCCACAAGGTAAAATGTGACACAAGGTCGGAAAGTGGGATTAGATAAGCCAGCGCTCGAGAGGTGAGCCATCTGACCATTTAAAAATTGCCTGGGCAGCCCCGTCGGCATTCCCCGGTAGGGGCGCCTCAGACAGTAAGCAATAAACTTACTCCTCCCCAAAGAGGGGAGGCAAAGCCTGGGAGGGTGGACCTCCTAGAACTGCACAGGACCATTCTCGTGCAGTATCCATCGGAACAGATACTACACTTTGATCTTGGCCAAAAGGCCAAGAAAGCAACTGAACGACAGTTACAAGACTGGATATTTATCTACCTCCCACAAGGTAAAATGTGACACAAGGTCGGAAAGTGGGATTAGATAAGCCAGCGCTCGAGAGGTGAGCCATCTGACCATTTAAAAATTGCCTGGGCAGCCCCGTCGGCATTCCCCGGTAGGGGCGCCTCAGACAGTAAGCAATAAACTTACTCCTCCCCAAAGAGGGGAGGCAAAGTCTGGGAGGGTGGACCTCCTAGAACTGCACAGGACCAGTCTCGTGCAGTATCCATCGGAACAGATACTACACTTTGATCTTGGCCAAAAGGCCAAGAAAGCAACTGAACGACAGTTACAAGACTGGATATTTATCTACCTCCCACAAGGTACAATGTGACACAAGGTCGGAAAATGGGATTAGATAAGCCAGCGCTCGAGAGGTGAGCCATCTGACCATTTAAAAATTGCCTAGTCAGCCCCGTCGGCATTCCCCGGTAGGGGCGCCTCAGACAGTAAGCAATAAACTTACTCCTCCCCAAAGAGGGGAGGCAAAGCCTGGGAGGGTGGACCTCCTAGAACTGCACAGGACCAGTCTCGTGCAGTATCCATCGGAACAGATACTACACTTTGATCTTGGCCAAAAGGCCAAGAAAGCAACTGAACGACAGTTACAAGACTGGGTATTTATCTACCTCCCACAAGGTAAAATGTGACACAAGGTCGGAAAGTGGGATTAGATAAGCCAGCGCTCGAGAGGTGAGCCATCTGACCATTTAAAAATTGCCTGGACAGCCCCGTCGGCATTCCCCGGTAGGGGCGCCTCAGACAGTAAGCAATAAACTTACTCCTCCCCAAAGAGGGGAGGCAAAGCCTGGGAGGGTGGACCTCCTAGAACTGCACAGGACCAGTCTCGTGCAGTATCCATCGGAACAGATACTACACTTTGATCTTGGCTAAAAGGCCAAGAAAGCGACTGAACGACAGTTACAAGACTGGATATTTATCTACTCTCCACAGAGTAAAATGTGACACAAGGTCGGAAAGTGGGGTCTTGATAAATCAGCACTCCAGAGGGAGAGCACCTATTATCTTTAAAAATTGCCTGGACAGCCCCGTCGGCATTCCCCGGTAGGGGCGCCTCAGACAGTAAGCAATAAACTTACTCCTCCCCAAAGAGGGGAGGCAAAGTCTGGGAGGGTGGACCTCCTAGAACTGCACAGGACCAGTCTCGTGCAGTATCCATCGGAACAGATACTACACTTTGATCTTGGCCAAAAGGCCAAGAAAGCAACTGAACGACAGTTACAAGACTGGGTATTTATCTACTCCCCACAGAGTAAAATGTGACACAAGGTCGGAAAGTGGGGTTTTGATAAATCAGCACTCAAGAGGAAGAGCACCTATTATCTTTAAAAATTGCCTGGGCAGCCCCGTCGGCATTCCCCGGTAGGGGCGCCTCAGACAGTAAGCAATAAACTTACTCCTTCCCAAAGAGGGGAGGCAAAGCCTGGGAGGGTGGAACTCCTAGAACTGCACAGGACCAGTCTCGTGCAGTATCCATCGGAACAGATACTACACTTTGATCTTGGCCAAAAGGCCAAGAAAGCAACTGAACGACAGTTACAAGACTGGATATTTATCTACCTCCCACAAGGTACAATGTGACACAAGGTCGGAAAGTAGGATTAGATAAGCCAGCGCTCGAGAGGTGAGCCATCTGACCATTTAAAAATTGCCTGGGCAGCCCCGTCGGCATTCCCCGGTAGGGGCGCCTCAGACAGTAAGCAATAAACTTACTCCTCCCCAAAGAGGGGAGGCAAAGTCTGGGAGGGTGGACCTCCTAGAACTGCACAGGACCAGTCTCGTGCAGTATCCATCGGAACAGATACTACACTTTGATCTTGGCCAAAAGGCCAAGAAAGCAACTGAACGACAGTTACAAGACTGGGTATTTATCTACTCCCCACAGAGTAAAATGTGACACAAGGTCGGAAAGTGGGGTTTTGATAAATCAGCACTCCAGAGGAAGAGCACCTATTATCTTTAAAAATTGCCTGGGCAGCCCTGTCGGCATTCCCCGGTAGGGGCGCCTCAGACAGTAAGCAATAAACTTACTCCTTCCCAAAGAGGGGAGGCAAAGCCTGGGAGGGTGGACCTCCTAGAACTGCACAGGACCAGTCTCGTGCAGCATCCATCGGAACAGATACTACACTTTGATCTTGGCCAAAAGGCCAAGAAAGCAACTGAACGACAGTTACAAGACTGGGTATTTATCTACCTCCCACAAGGTACAATGTGACACAAGGTCGGAAAGTGGGATTAGATAAGCCAGCGCTCGAGAGGTGAGCCATCTGACCATTTAAAAATTGCCTGGGCAGCCCCGTCGGCATTCCCCGGTAGGGGCGCCTCAGACAGTAAGCAATAAACTTACTCCTCCCCAAAGAGGGGAGGCAAAGTCTGGGAGGGTGGACCTCCTAGAACTGCACAGGACCAGTCTCGTGCAGTATCCATCGGAACAGATACTACACTTTGATCTTGGCCAAAAGGCCAAGAAAGCAACTGAACGACAGTTACAAGACTGCGCTTTGTCTTCTGGTGACTCGCACTATTTATAGTGACAACCGGTGTAGTTTCTCCTGTGTAAGAACGGCCGGTGTAACACTATTTTTCTTCATTTCTTTTTTCCTCTCACTTTATTTTTTGCTCGTTTTCCTGGTTCTTTCTTTCATTCTTTTTTTCATTCTTTCTTTCTTTTCTTTCTTTCTTTCTTTCTTTCTTTTCTTTCTTTCCTTCTTTCTTTCTTTCTTTTCTTCTTCCCTTCTTTTTTCCTCTCCTTTTGTTTTTTTACATGTTTTTTTTTTACTCTTTTCTTTCTTACTTTCTTACAATTTCTTTCTTCTCTTCTGTCTTTCTTCTTTTTTACATTTTCTTCGTTATATTTTCTTAGTTACTTTTGTTCTTTCATTCTTTCGTTTTTTCCTTCGTTTTAGAACTTGGTTTTTCTCCTTTTTTACACTTTCTTTCGTTCCCCTTTTCTTTCTTTTTTACACTTTCTTTGTTTCTCTCCTTTTTCCTTTCTTCCTTGTCAAGTTTTCTTTCTTTTCATTTTGCTCCTTTTTTCACATTTACTCTTTCTTCCTGTTTTTTATACACTTTCTTTTCTTTTTTATCTATTATAAAGATTACCCGAGTGAAGACACCCTGCTAAAACACGAAGAAAAGGAAAAAACCCAAAACAACAAAAAACAAAACAATAAAACAACAACAACAAAAAACAAAAAACAACAACAACCACTCTGTAATCGTCTCGTCCTATGGTGTCTTTACTTTATTCAGGGGTGCACACCCGGCAACTGCTCCACCCGATCACACAGCGGCGCGGTCTAAGTGTCTTTTTCTTTAACACTTCTCCGTTTCACTCGGTGCAAGCAGGCGATCCCTCCCCTGAACCCCCTCTTTTGCCACCGTATAAATAGATTTTATGTTCATTGTCAAGAAGACTCGGCTAAATTCGCTTTATATCTACGCACCTACGACCCAACCTCACCCACTTGAGGTGTTATTTTCTTTATTTTACTTTTAAAGTTTATTTTTCTTTTCTTTCTTTTTTCGTTCGTTCTTTCCCTTTTCTGTTCTTTTTCCTCACCATTTTGTTTTTTTGGTTTTTCTTTTTATTTCTTTATTTGTTATTTCTTACTTTTTTCTTTCTTTTTTCTTTCTCTTGTTCGGGTTTCGTTGTTTCTTTTTCTTATCTTCCACCTTTCATTTATTCTCACTTTTGTTCCTGGCGTTTTTTTCCTTCTTTTTTTCGTCTCGTCCTTTCCTTCATTTTTTTTATTCATTCATTTTTTTTCTCATTTTCTTTCGTTTTTCTTATTTTACTTTCGTACATTTTTCGTTTCTTTTTCCTTCATTTTTTATTCATTCATTTTTTTCTACTCATTTTCTTTCATTTTTCTTATTTTCCTTTCGTATATTTTTCGTTTCTTTTTCTTTCATTTTTTTCTTTCATTCGTTCTTTCTTCATTTCTTTTTTTATTTCTTTCCTTTTTCTCCATTCCTCATTCTTCACTTTTTCATCACTATCTGTTTCTTTCGTCATCTTTTTTTTTCTATCTCTCCCCTCCCCCTCTTTACTGCTTCCTTTTTCTTCCTTTCTATAGTTCTTTTTTCCTTTGCCCTCTTTTTAGTTTTTTTCTGTGTTTTCCTTCATTTTATTTTCTTACTTTCTTTCATTTTTCTTCTTTATTCTCTTGTCTTTCTTTTAGTTTCTTTTTTTAATTTATTTCTCTCCTTCTTTTTCTTTCCTCGCCCCTTTTCTTCTTTGCTGTTTCCCCCGTTCTTTTCCTTCCTTTGCTTATTTTTTAAATTTTATTTCTTTTTCTTCCTTCTTTTCTTTTGTCGCTTTCCCTTTTCTTTCTTTCCTTTCTTATTTCGATATTTCATTTTCACATACTATCCCTCTCTCCCCCTATACCCCCTCTCTCTCAATTTTCTTGCATAATTACCCCCCCCCCCCCTCGTGCATTATTTTTTCCTCTTACATCACGGCTCATCCCTCTGACCTGGCTTCATTATTTTCGTCTTTGACTTCACCTTTTGCCCCCTATTTCTTCCCCCTCCCCCTAAGTACCCCTTTTACCGTCTTCCGTCCTATTATCCCTTTTGTCTTTCCCTCCTTTCCGTAAAGTACCCGGGGCATCTCTCAGCAAGAATCTTCTGACTTCCTAACTTGGTTCGTATTAGAATTAATTTTTTTAATGGAAATCACTCCAGACAAGGCATGAAGCTACTTGATGTAAAAAAAGCTAAACAGCTAAAAAAATACTTCAAGTTAAAAAAATAGCCAACGATAAATGTTATATGGATAGATTCCAACCCAGAAAACAACAATTCTCCCCCCCCTCTATCAGAAACATCGCTCATGAAATGTGAGGACTAAAGGACAAAATAAGGGAAGCGAGGGTTACGAGGCTGCCGAAAGTAAAACCAAGTTAGTCACTTTCTACTCTCCTTCTAACACTCCTTATATACTCTATTTATAACGATTGCCTTAAAAAAATTGCACACCTTACACCTTTATGCGCCGTCACTTATTTTGTCATTAGACACTGGGTACCCTCTGTTAATGATTTCACGATGAAACAAAGGTTGCACAATAACCAGCTGCAGTTCTCTTACTTAGAGATCGATGAAGTCATTTGAAAGGAATAATTTGGTTTGTTCCACGACATCTCAACACTTCGGAATTGTTTATACCGAAATATAATACCTATTGTGTTTGGTTTGCTTGCTTTATTTTACGGCATATCAAGCCTTTTCCGGTTATGTAATGCCGAATCCGGTCATTTTGGCAAATGTTTTTATGCTTCAAGTTCTTTATAAGTTTCAAGTATTTATTCATGGCGTTTTGGTTTGGTTGTTTTGTAGAGGAAAAATGTTGTTTTTGTTTTTAACTTTGCAGAACGATTGAGCAAAGGGGAAGGAAAAATAAAACAATAAAATTAATGTTTCGTGCATTTTGGGCCAGAAAGCCGGTATCTTCAAACAGCCTGATCTGATAGCTACCAGATAGCCTCTCATGTCTTCATAGATTATGTGTAATGACGTATATCCAGTCTGTTGATAAGGTCGTTTGGTTGGATCATTCTACTGCTCCGGAAAGTACCTGACTCAAGATGTAATCCTCTACCCATATAAGAGTCAGATACGTCCTAAGATGGAATGCTGCTGTCTAGTGTGTGTGGGGTTATATCTACTTTTCCCCACAACCCCTTTTCTCACAGCAGAGACGTTGCTAGCCTCTCTCTACTCTATCGGTATTTCCATGGCAGATGCTCTACGGAACTCGAATCTTTGGTTCAACCTTATAAGACATTCACGGAAAGAACTCATCTTGTTACCACAGCGAAAACAAAAAAGACTTTCTTTTCCCTCTCCATGTCTCCATAGTGTCAGGCGGAATTTTCATAGACATAGCTTCTTTGCCCGTGGAACACACTACCGCGAGACTGCTTCCCTGCTGATTAAAACTTGGGTGTCTTCAAATCCAATGTCAATAAATTCTTTGTCATAAACCGATCCATAAGTCATCAAACGCAGTTCATATCATTGATCTATGTTAGTACTTCCATAGTGTTCCTCATCTTTCGACTGACAATCATTCTAGTTTCATTGACCCTTATCCCCGGAGAGCCCTTGGCTTTGTTAGGTAGTGACCCAATAGTAAAAAAAAAAAATCGCTGAAAGAGTGCAAGGATTGCGGAATCACCAGCCGGCTCTTTTTCTGTAAATATACTTCATTGTCACGTTGGAGGCTGGAAGTTCTGAAAAGAAAAATTAAACGCAAGATGTTTTCGTCTGTACACGTTCTTTCTTGGTAAGGGTTAAGGTTAGGGTTAGGGTTAAGGTTGGGGTTAAGGTTGGGGTTAAGGTTGGGGTTGGGGTTAGGGTTAGGGTTAGGGTTAGGGTTAGTGTTAGGGTTAGGGTTGGGGTTGGGGTTGGGGTTAGCAATGAAATAAGTAAAGAACAAGTTAGCATGTATATTAATGAATCAAAAATGTATTAGCATTTTTTTCGCTCAAAATTCACTCAAAATGTTTTTACTAACTGTTAGTGTAGAGGTCTTCACCTTTGTTTTCTTTTTTCTAGGGCTTTTGAGCGGAAATCTTCATCGATGGCCAACGATTAAAATAATTACGCTGGATGGATAAAGCACATCGTACGAAGATAATATGATCGGAAGAATATACAAAATATTGTATAGAAATAATATCTAGAGAAACAAAAAATATAAAAAATAAATGAATGTTGAATGCACTTAGGTTTTTTCCAGCCTGGAGGGTCAACTTTTTATGAGCACTGAAGATAGCCTCTTAAAAAATGATGCTTTATGCATTTCGAACATTATGTATATTATGTATATCATGAAGTATGATTGAAGTAGGCCGACACAATTGTATGCAAAAGAAACTACTTTTTAATAGATTTGTGAAAATTTGTTCTCAACATTTGTTTCGGCCTACCACCAAGATATATCATACACCTACGGCAGTAGGTGTATGATATTCTTAGGTCCCATTTCGGGCACTCGCGGCACCTATAAAGCTTTGCCACTAATTCAGTTTTAAATTAAATTTGATTCGTTTTGTTTTTGCACTTTGTAGAACCCCCATGAAAGCTACATTTTGACATAAGAATATTGAAATTGGGTCCAGTAGAAATATAATAATGTTTCAAGTGGCCGAGCATTTATTTCTTGAAGAGGCTATCTTCAGTACTCGTATAAAAAAGGAGGTAGTACACTAGACAGGAAAAATCTAAATTGTATGCTGCAAATTGATTTTTTGGTAAAATTGGTGAGAAATTGTTCCCTTCATTTGATGTGGTTTAAATAACATTACAGCTCATTCATTCGCTGTTCCTCAGATACCTAAATAAAGACATATATAAAGTGTCACATCTAGCACAGAGTTCGTGAGGAAAAAACAAGAAACAAACATCAGAACGTAGATAACACTCACAATGGAGTCCCCACGCAAATTCGATGACTGAATTCCAAGCAGTGAAATTAGTGAGAATTTGTTCCTTCATTTGATATGGTTTAAATAACATTACGATATTCTCTATTACAGCCTTAGTATCGCACTGTTGAGCTATTATAAAACTTTGTGTTATAACATTTATATTTGAAATATGAATAAATTTAAATCTATCTATCTATCTATCTATCTATCTATCTATCTCTCTCTCTCTCTCTCTCTCTCTCTCTCTCTCTCTCTCTCTCTATATATATATATATATATATATATATATATATATATATATATATATATTGGTACAGAAAAATTAGCACAACATTCGTACCGGCGGTTTCAAGCACGGAAGGACTTAGCCATCCGGCTCTCTTCAGCTTCTGTCGTCCTGAAGAGAGCCGGATGGCTAAGTCCTTCGATACAAATGTTGTACTAATTTTTCTGTACCAAAATAAATAAATATTACGCTCTTAATTTTTAATTTTTAACTTTAATTCTCAATTAATCGAGCACTCTGCTGGGATTTTCCTGCTATATTACAAAGAAGTTATATATATATATATATATATATATATATATATATATATATATATATATATATATATATATATATATAAGCCTATCTTTTGTTTCAGTGAAGGAATTGAAGCTTAGATCATTGATATCATTGGTTGTTCGATCAGTCACTTGATCTACATTCGTTCTCAGTTACTTAGATGGCGGAAAAATCATAAAAGAGCGCATTCCGTCACGTCTGTAGAAATTACATTTGTCGTGAGCAACCGAGCCGAACTCAATATAGGACGAGAAATATATAGCTTTTTACACCCCCCCCCCACACACACACACGCGCGCGCGCGCACGCACGCACGCACACACACATACTCACCCACACACACACGCACATCCCCCCACCCACACATGTCCCCACACACGCACACACATATATATAATACATACCCACACACATATATACATATATATATGTGTGCGTATGTATTATATATATGTGTGTATGTACATGTACACTAAAGCGTCACACTGCATTGTTTTTATGGAATTCGCTCTAGACAAGGCATGAAGCCATTTGATGCAAGATACTAAAAAAAACGAAAGATGATTATCGCAAAGACAAGAGCTGCCTATTGACTTTAGTCTTGAAAGGACTAAGAGTATAGGTAGGAGGAAAACAGTCAGCAGCAACAACGTTCCACAAGTCCACAATTCTTGGAAAGAAGCTACTAGAATAGGAAGATGTATTACAACCAGGTACATGAACAGCGAATTGATAAAAAACCACTAGACCAACGACTAAAATGAGCTAGAACAAAGGAAGCAGTAAAAAAAATTAGACAATTCTGAAGAACACGTCATAATAATAAAGAGACTGAGACTAGCAACATCACGTCTGGTAGAGAGAGAGAGAGAGAGAGAGAGAGAGAGAGAGAGAGAGAGTGAGAGAGAGAGAGAGAGAAAGAGGGTGCTGAGAATCATAACAATTTTAAGGTGTTTTTTTTAGTAAAAGATAACATGTTCGTTACTAGAATATATTTGCTTTTATTTTGACCAAAAAATGAAGTACTTAACTATACGTCTTTACGTGTACGGGCTAAGAAAATAGAAGTGGTAATAAGTGTAACATCTTTCTAATGCGTCACCGCTTATCAAGGCCCAAAGGCAACTCGAGGATAAAGATTAATGAGATTGTCACCACGAGAGGATTGGATACAATGAATGAAATGGTCAGTATTTGATCATTTAGACAGACGACTCGACAAGAATTTGTTAACATTAGACTTGAAAACGACCATGTTGTAGTCAGTTGGGATGCAGTCCCGTGGAATTGTGTTCCACATATGTGAAATCTCTCTCCCTGCACATCCCTAGTCACGATACTTTTTGAGCACATTTCTTTTTCTCCAACTGCTCTCCTATCTCTCTCTCTGTCTCTCCCTATTTGCGTCCCTCTCTATCCCTCTCTCATATATACACACAAACGTTGGCAATACGACAGAAAGAAAAACGAAAGAAAGCAATAAAGAAAAGAATAAAATCAACAGCCGACTATTTGATCTACTTTCAATGTTCAGTTTCTCAAGTAATTTTTATTATGTGAAATTTTGAGATGAGGATTGATAATTTGTGTATATATATATATATATATATATATATATATATATATATATATATATATATATATATATATATATATATTAAATGTGAACAGACATCTCGCTGCACAGACCCCCAAAACTTTCATTCTAATTCTCAGTAGCCCCTTACGTCTACAGTGGCAACTTGCCTTGTTTGGGGTGAACTATGTTAAGAATTACTCTGAAGATCCTAGGTGTCTAGCGAAATTATTAGCCAAAAGATCAAAGTAAAAAATGAAAAAGAAAAAGAGAAAAAAATCTGTTCTGTTATATATATATATATATATATATATATATATATATATATATATATATATATAAAGGATCAAGTCATTACATTTTGCGTTCCTAGAGTTCCAACAACATGTCCATCTTGGCGTACAATCGTTTCCAAAACATTTTCGAAATACTTTATTTTATTTATACTTTTAAAAATAATGTTTAAAGATTGTCCAAAAGTCTCTTCATCAGCGCCTGCATCGACACGTTATACAGAAAAGGCTTAAAAAAAAAACTTAAAAAACAAAAAGCAAAAACGTCGGAGAACCAAGAGCTGATAAGGCCAAAGGGCAAACAAACAGAGAGACATACTACAAAGCCTTCCAATCTTCCTCCACGAACATTGATATATATATATATATATATATATATATATATATATATATATATATATTCGTAAAAAGTTAATAGTATTGTGTGATTCATCAATGTTGATTATTTCACTATTTAGTTATTAAAAAAAATTAACCCGAAAAAGATCCAGGGTTCATTTAAGTACTCACAAGTCTTGAAAGGGTAAGAACATGCCATCTGGGAATTCAAAACACAACGTGTCCTTTTTTCCCGCCATATTTACCGCAGTTAGATACAAATAATAACCCTGTTTACACGAAACGCCCTCTCGGTATTCGGCTGACAATTACGCAAGTTTTTCGACTGAACGAATCGGCAATGGCGGAGATTCTTTTTTTTGCGCTGTTTATTGTTCAGTCTTTGTAAAGACAAGATACAAAGTCGTCATTAGACTTATTGAGATGAGGCGTAACTAAAAGAAAGATACCCCCCCACACACATATAGACACCCCAATATATACGTGTGCTTGCGTGTGTATGAGAATGTGTGTGTGTTTGAGTGTGTTTGTGTGCGTTTGTGTGTACTTACGTGAGATAGATATGGGCGAAAATATTAAAATATTTTAATATACCTCTTTACTAAACGTACCGAGGCAAAAGATCTTTCTTGCACACATAAATGACTCGATATCCTTTCAGGTAGAGCTTTATAATAATGTTACCATTTTATAATAATAATAATAATAATAATAATAATAATAATAATAATAATAATAATAATAATAATGATAATAATAATGATAATAGTAATAATATCATGCCCACAGAAAAAGTAAGGACAGATAAAGTATCTGCCTGACTCCCTGAGAAAACAACAACAACAATATATATATATATGGTAAAATGAAAAAGGAAAACCAAAAACTGGATGTTTTTTATGTGTACATCAACGTTTCGTCTTTATTTATAAGACTTCATCAGGATGATGATATAGGGAAAAGATATCATGCAAGCACAGATACATGTAGGGTAGACATGTTGGGAAGAAAAATAAAATAAAATGAAAAATAATGGCAGCGTCTTGGTGGACGTCCGTACTTGTTAGAGAATGAAAATGAGTGGGAGAAAAAAGGGGAAGGGTGGAGGGAGCAAGGACTACTGTGGCTGGCGATGAGAGAAAGAGGTGGGGGATGAGCAGGGGTAAAATGGATGGCAGAGAGAGATTGGAGGAAGAGGGGGAGGGGGTGTTTGACCAGATGGCTGTGGTCGAGATTGAAGGGGAAGAGTGAGTTGGAATGTTTGTGTGTGGGGGGTGTATGCAGGGAAAATGGGGATGGGTAGAGAGGGAGGGGGGGGGCTGTGTATTTTGTGGATGGGCGAAAGTTATGGTCTTAGAGAGCGTTGGAGAAAATGAGGGAATTTAAGAAGAGGTACGGACGTCCAGCAAGACGCTGCCATTATTTTTCATTTTATTTTATTTTTCTTCCCAACATGTCTACCCTACATGTATCTGTGCTTGCATGATATCTTTTCCCTATATCATCATCCTGATGAAGTCTTATAAATAAAGACGAAACGTTGATGTACACATAAAAAACATCCAGTTTTTGGTTTTCCTTTTTCATTTTACCATCACGTCGGATTACCTTCATCCTTCTCTTCCCATATATATATATATATATATATATATATATATATATATATATATATATATATATATATATATATATATATATATTTAGATTTTTCACTTATAAAATAGATCATTCAGTGAAGACCGGGGTTTTTCCAATAAAAACAAGCTCGATGATACTCGATTACAGAGTACAGAGCATTTATATGTGATTTTATGAAGGCTTACCAAAGCATTCCTTTCAGGACACCAATGATCACCATTAAATATATTTTTTTCTTAAAAATATTATTTATTCAAATTAAATGTTTTTTTCCCTAAAAAACATTTAATTTGAATAAACATTTAATTTGAATAAATAATATTTGTAAGAAAAAATATCTTTAATGGTGATCATTGGTGTCCTGAAAGGAATGCTTTGGTAAGCCTTCATAAAATCACCCCCCCCACACACATATATATATATATATATATATATATATATATATATATATATATATATATATATATATATATATATATATATATGGGAAGATAAGGATCAAGGTGATCCGACGTGATGGGAAAATGAAAAAGGAAAACCAAAAAATGGATGTTTTTTATGTGTACATCAACGTTTCGTCTTTATTTATAAGACTTCATCAGGAAACTGCTCTCATCACCGCCTCCACCACGATCAAGCAACGAAATGGCTTCTTTAACCTATCACCCTTAATAAGCAAGATAATCCTTACAGAACAAAAACTCTTGTCTGATTATAGATGTCATTTATTTTCATCTCTAACATTAATGACACTCTCCCACTTACTCACACCCTTCCTTTTTCTCCATGAATCTTTACTTTCTCTAACTCATTCCGTTTTTCCGTCATATCTGTAACACTGCAGTCCGATGAAACTTTCTCATTTTCCAAATATTTCAAATATTCCATACCCACCTGTTCAATTACCTCCCTCCTCCCTCACCTCTACCCCTCCACTCCCTCACTCATTGCCATCATTTTCCAAATATTTCAAATATTTCATACCCTATCACAACAAATCCCCTCTCTCCCCCTCACCCATTCCCCCTCTCAACTATTTCTTTCATACTTTCACTCTTCCATACCCCCTCTTAAACCCCCTCATTTTCTCAAAACTCTCTCTAAGACCATAACTTTTGCCCATCCACCAAAATCACAGCCCCCTCCTTCTCTACCCACCCTCCTTTTCTCTGCATAACCCCCACACACAAACATTCTAACTTACATTTTCCCCTTCAGTCAGCAATCTGTTCAAACACCTCCTTCGTCCCTCTCCTCGATACTCTCTCTCTGCCATCCACATTATTCCTGCTCATCCCCCCCACCTCTTTCTCTTACTACCAGCCACAATAGTCCTTGCTCATCCCCATCTTTCCACTCATTTTCATCAACATTCATTTTTCACTCCTCACCAAGTACGGACGTCCACCCAGTAGTGGCCATTATTTTATTTTTCTTCCTTTTTTCCCAATATGTCAACCCTACATGTGTTTGTACTTGCATGACATTTTTCTCTATATTATCATCCTGATGAAGTCTTATAAATAAAGACGAGACGTTGATGTACACATAAAAACATCCATTTTTTGGTTTTCCTTTTTCATATATATATATACACACACACACACACACACACAGAGAGAGAGAGAGAGAGAGTTTGTCTGTAGATGACTATATATATAGTAAGAAAATATATGAATGGCAAGTAAGCTACACATAGGCCTCCATATTCCATTTCTGCAGAAAATCATTAGACTATATTTATATATTATTATTATTATTATTATTATTATTATTATTATTATTATTATTATTATTATTATTATTATTTATAAATAAATATTATTTTCAAAATAAACCCATAAACACATGTGTTAGACCAAGTATGGGAGGAGACAACCCTGATTCGAAATTCGTGTTTGACACAGTAGCCAAGGCGCTTACCAATGCCCCACCACGCATCGTCTAGAAACGGGAAGCAAATAAACATCTAAATAGCAAATACGGCGGTTATACTTATCTACAGATGCGTGTTTTCGTCGTCTATACGATTCATCAGTGTGGCAATACCTAGCTGAGGTCATTTATTTATTTTTATTTACGATACTGTTAATTGAAATATTCACTTCTTTTTACGTAAAAAAAGTGAATTAATTTCATAGCGCAAATATATATATATATATATATATATATATATATATATATATATATATATATATATATATATATATATATATATATATATATATACCTTTTTCATATACGTTTCATGTTTTGCAACAAAAACGCATTTTTTAAAAATATGTGTTGGTTGGGTACAAATTTAATCAGCGTTTGGAGGACAAAATGGCGAAACCTTCTTTCACACAAACAATTTGAAAGAAACTATATATATATTTCAATAACCTTAATATAGCTGTAATTAATGTTTACACGCATATATACTCTCACTCCCAAATCAAACATACAGTTTAGAATTTAATGTATATGCATCTTTTATTCTGTTGCTCTGTCATCTCTTCACCTTTTTTCTTCATTCAGAAAAGCATTTTCGTTACCTTTAATTTTTGCTAAAATAACTAAATATCAAGGGTCAGCAAGTTGTTGCTGTCGTGTAAAGAAAATGTCACAACAAACGTGCGAAATGCGACGGTCATTCAATAAATGAGGTAGATTTTTGGAAAAAAGGCGAAGTAAATTTTTTGTTTACAATTTTGTTCCCGAAATTTAAACTCTACATGAACCAAATTAACTAAGTAACTGTACGCTATTTCCTATGCGTTGAAAAAATCAAATAATTCAAGACTTTTAAATTACCACATTTATCCTCTTGACGCTGATGATGACTTAAGTAAAGCAATGGCTTGGGCATGAATAAATCAACATGATAATCAATTTTGAACCTTTCTTGTATTGTATGTATGAAGAATACAGGGAAATAGTTACATTCTTGGAAAGCTTAATAAAACGCCATTTTCACTCACATGCCAGATTTCAACCAAACCTTCAATTTCACTAAATCCACACCAATTAGACCATAACGAATTTACAATCATTTATAAGTCTAACCCCATCACCAAAGAACGAATCGGTTTCTACTTCATCACACTAAGTTTTGCTAAAAATATAATCCACGAATTTTTGTCTTTTTTACATGTTTCCTGAATGAAACGGTGCGGTCCAGGGTTACGGCAAGGTAGACAGGGTTGGTGCGATTCTTAAATTGTATTCTAAATTACGTGATGTTTAGAGGTCGGTTGGCCTTTTTATTAGTAAGAATGAAATTAAAGTTAAAATTAAAAAATATATTGCACAGATTTAAAACTGGATAAATATGAACACGTCTACATAAAACTTAAATATAAAAGTATACATAAATATATACATACACACACCTACGCCTGGACTCATACACATATATACACAAATATAAACACACAGATATGCACAGACATAGTACCCTTTTTATACATACGTACATATAAAAATATGCTCGCACAAAATGCGGAAGTCGGCATACATTTGAACATGTAAAACAATAATACAAAAGATTATTCCTTCGACTTGATAAAATTAGAATACTTCAGAGCTATGAAGTTATGTTGAAGTTATTAAGTGTGTGTACTGTGTTGTGTCTACAATTAATAGAGATTTCCGACTTTTTGTTAAGAAGTTTACTTCTGTCACTAAATCTAATGATTTCTAATTTCTTATCAAGATAAAAATACGAAGATGCGTTTAAAGAGTTGCATGTTCTAGCTTTCCTAATCACGCCCTACTTAACTATGAGTGTTTTATTATTATTATAATTCTCGATTAGAGACCTAAAATATTAACTGAGTGATGTTTTACTTTTATAATTTGTACGATTGAAAGACAATCTGTAGTTATAAATCTTTAAATGTATTTCCTGCACTTCCTATATACACTTACTCAATAGCTTCAAACCCATTTTACTCCATTTGCATGAACTAAATTAAAGTACACCTTACACCTAGCAGCTACGTTCTAAAATTCATAATGAACGGTTATTTAGTTTAGAAGTGAATACTGTAAAACACAGCTATAAACATGGAAACATCATCAGCATAATCATCATCATAATCATCATCATAATCATGGTGTTTTATCATTCTTGGATGAGGAAGCCTCCCTGGTTTCTTTCCATCTCGTTTTATCCCTTGCAAGGCGTAGGACCTAGTTAGCTGTTGAGGTCGTCTCTACCGTTTTTTTTGGCCTTCCTATAGATTTTTTCCATTGCCTCAGTATCCATTCTGTCGCTCTATATGCCCACCTGTTGTCTGCACATCTCGAAAGGTGACCTGCCCATCTATGTTTTGCCGTTCGTATAGTAGTGATGATGTCACTTACTTCAGTTTGCTGTCTGATCCAGGTGTTTCTCTTTCTATCGTGTAAACTGATGACGAGCATAATCTGTTCAATTTTGCATTGTGCAACTCTTAGCTTTTCTGTCGCTACAAGGCTGTTAATCAAAACATATATATATATATATATATATATATATATATATATATATATATATATATATATATATATATATATATATATATAGTAGTAAGTTATTAACATATATTTATGGCAATGAAGCTACACAGAGGCTCCCGCGTTTCATCCCCGGGGGAATATTCGGGCTAAAATGCATGGAGTTAGTTTTGCCGGGTGTTTTTATATACACGGCTAGCTAGTTAACCAATCAGATTCTTTGTTGTTCTCTTAGCCAATCGTTGGGCTTCCCACAAACAAAGGTCCGGTTAGTTTTTTACTTCCCATATCCTATTCTATTGTTATGTTTTCTATAGAGTAGCCTATATCGTGTTTCTTTGTTGTGTCAATATAATGGGTGAATTTTAACACGTGGTTCATAGTATTTCTATTTTAGGTTTTAGTTTTTAAGTTTTTAGGTTTTAGCTTAGTTTTTTTTTACTTATTTGTTTGTTTATTCATGTATTGTTAGCCTAAGGTAAATTTCATTCTGTACAGGCAGGTGTTTGCTATCTCACTTCTACAGTTTTGGGGATCTTTACAGTTTAGGATTTCAAATTTCTCATTCAGACATAATCTACACGGGTCGTCTAAATTTCTACATGTACTGGCCTTTCGTATTATTTTCCATTCAATTATTGGCGAGCGTCCATTTTCTTTGGGCTCCAAATAGTGGTTTGCTAGTGTTGTTTTAATTCGACGTTCTCTGTTTTTAAATGTGCTTTTGTGATCTTAAAATCTAGGGAGGTCATACCCACGTAGTACTTCTTGTTATTCGATCTTTCCTTGGCAAATATTGTAGCTGGGTAAACAATACTTTCGGTTAGGCAGTTATTTTGTAGTGGGAAAAGTGTACGATTTATGCAGTTACATCTTTTCTCTTCATTGCTAACATTTTCATTTCTAACTCCTGGAGAGAAGTAAATAAATACTATTAGGGTTTTGGTTATTTCTATTTGTAGTGTTTATATTTTTGTACTTCTTAGTGTTATTTTTACTATATTTGTCACGTTTTTATGTAATTTGTTATTTTGTTCTTCCTCTCTGCTGTTCTCTTTTAGTATTTATATATATATATATATATATATATATATATATATATATATATATATATAATATAAATAAAGACTCGTCTTTTTTATAGAATTGAGTATATATATATATATATATGCATGCATAAAGAATAACCATCATCTGAAACGTGTTTTGTCGTCTCTACAACTCATCAGTGTAGCTAGACGTAGTGAAATTCGAAACCGGGTGTGTGTATGCATGCGTGTCATGCGATGACGTGTGTTATGTGTGGTACCATATAAAGTAATGATAACGCACAACATTATCTTGCAGTCTTTTGTAAATATTCACGTGATTTTTAGGTTTTAGGTGTTTTTTGTTTTTTGTTATGTGTTTTTTGTTGTTTGTCTTGTTTTGGATTTTACATCAAATTTCCAACTTTTCATTATTTCTTTCGGCTTTTCAAAATTTTCAACAAGTCAAATTTTTAAAATGTCTATTGATTAAAGACACTTTGTTCAGTCAACACCAGCTCGAAATTGAGCCTTTTAAGCAGACGTGAGGGAATGTCGCTTTGTTCATTATATATATATATATATATATATATATATATATATATATATATATATATATATATATATATAGGCGTGTGTGTGTTACAAGACATATTTATCTGTGCATCAATACATATTATATGTTTTCATTTGTGCATACACACATGTACATGTATATATATATTTATGTAGACACAAATATATACACACGGATATATATATATATATATATATATATATATATATATATATATATATATATATATATACAGAGAGATAAAGAGAGAGAGAGAGAAAGAGAGAGAGAGATAGAGAGAGAGAGAGAAGAAAAGTGACAAAAGCAGATAATTCTTTCATAATATGCTTTGTTAGGTAATAAGAACCGCACAGCTCTACACACACATACGCGCGCACACACACACACACACACATATATATATATATAGTAAGCTATTAAAATATATTTATGGCAATTAAGCTACACAGAGGCTCCCGCGTTTCATCCCCGGGGGAATTTACAGGCTAAAATGCATGGAGTTATTTTTGCCGGGTATTTTTATATACACGGCTAGCTAGTTAACGAATAAGATTCTTTGTTGTTATCTCAGCCAATCGTTTGGCTTCTCGCGCAATATATATATATACATATATATATATATATATATATATATATATATATATATATATATATATATATATATATACCTCATTCCTATTACATGCCCCTGATTCTTTTAACCCTCCCGCTCTCTCATCTCAAGGCTAATTTTTAAAAGATTCAATAAACATGTATCAGGCCCCTCCTCTTTTATAGGTTTAATTCATTCTAACCGGTACCCATGTTCACCCCGCTCCTTCCATAATTATTGTAATGTCTCTCTCCCTAATGATCTAATAACTCAAACCGCCACCATCCCCACACCCTTTACTGTCAACTCAATTTCCCACTGCCACCATCTAATTGTATCTCATAATTTATTTTTTTCATAAGCGGCCCCAATTTTATACTTACACCCGCCACCAACTTGTATCAAACATTTGGTACTTGTGTTTGTTTTTCTTGAGACAATCATCTTGAGGAAGTCTGGTAATAAAGATAAAACGTTGATTAATACATAAATAATATTTTTTGGTGTTCCTTTTTCAATTTCCATATATATACATCTCTTCTCTTCTCTTTCCTAACATGGTTTCAGAATTATCCAAGCTCCCTCACTTACTATTAAAAACATCTTAAAAAAACATAAAAACAAAAATAAAGTCCTTACATCTCCCATTTCAGCTGCCGATTGCGAGAAAATATATGTTGGCGAGACACAACGTCCGTTAAATAAACGAATCTATGAACACAATCGTGCTATAAAAAAGTGTGACACCTCAAACGCGTTATGTACCCACATGATTTCTTTTGGTCATCACTTCAATACACAGAGGGCGATTTTAATAAAACATATACACGACACTGAACTCCGTCGTCTCATAGAATCGTGTTTAATCCTACGTCATAATAACACAATTATTCAAAGATCAGGATTCTATAATATTTCTACATCTTCTGCCAGATCGATTCTAATCGAAATGAACCTAAACCAATATGATAACGGATAACGTCTACAACTTTGAGTCTGTTTTCCTCCTCCTCCTCCTCCTCCTCCTCCTCCTCCTCCTCCTCCTTATTGGTTTAATTCCTTGCTGCCATTCATTTTAAATTAATACTAATCTTTCTTCCCACTTTATTAACTTACAGCGTTTCCGATCGGCGTTTATATGCTAACTGTTGATTTTTTTCCTTCTTTCTTTTCCTTTTTCTTTTTTAACATTTCTTTCTTTCTTTCTTTCTCCCTTTCTACTGTTTATTACACGTGACTATTTTTCCCAAATTGCGTTCTTTGTATAAATTTGAAAACTTTTCTGTTTTTAATTAAAGTTCTGCTACCAATTGATGATGATTGTGTTTTAACAATCTAAATATTTTGGTAGAACAATTCAATATGTGTTTTTGAGTTTATTTTTGCTAGTTGTTGATTTGCTTATCCTTTATTCCATTTTTATTTTTACACACACACACACACACACACACGCATATATATATATATATATATATATATATATATATATATATATATATATATATATATATATATATATACATGTTTATAAATTTTATACGTACATAAAAGTAATCCATAGACACGTGTCTCTGGCGCACAGCCGTCGTCAGCATGGCTAACTTATACAAGGATCGAACCTTCGATATTGATGTCTATAGTCCAAGGTTTTGCCATTGGACTACGACACCCTGCCTAATAAAAACAATTACATAAAGATACATTTAATATTTAGGTGATAAAAGTCGTACTTATTTCTAAACAGGGCGTAGTAGTCCAATGGTAAAACGCTGGACTATAGACATCAATATCGAAGGTTCGATCATTGTCAAAAGATTCGATCCCCTCCATGGATTACTTTTATGTACGTATAAAATTAATAAAAAAATATATATTAACGAACAAAGTTAAGGGCGACTAATAATGCAATTGTCTGCATCTTAATCACTTGAAAGTGAAAGCAAAAAACAAACAACGAACGCTGCACTCAACAGTAAAACAATTACATATGTAAGTCGGGGTTCCTGAGCCACCTGCGTTCTCACAACCGGACATTGCAATTTTGTAGGGATGGTCTTCTGTAAACAAGTGCCGATTACCATATTTGTTTATATATTTTTTAAGTTCCTTTAAATTTCCACAAATCGGGTTTATAGCTCAATAGTGTATACATTACTAGAGCACAACGGTAATTTGATAAATGTTCCAAATTTGTTTAAAAAACAAAACGTTTTTATTTCAAATAATTGTTATTGCCTATCCTCAAAACACAGATTTTTCTCTTGATAATAAATTCAAGATGTTTTGAGACGGCTTCATCAGTGCATTTCCACGTCAAATAAAACAACAAACAAACAATAAAAAAACAACATAAAAGGTTGGTTTGGATTTGTTTTCGCGTTTAATTTTTGTTTAATTTGATGGGAAAATGCACTTCTCAAAACATCTTGAATTTATTATCAAGAAAATAATATTGTGTTTTTACGATAGACTGAAATAATTGTTTGAAATAAAAATGTTTTTTGAAACAAATTCGGAACATTTATCAAATTACTATATTTATATTATTTACACGCACGCACGCACGCACGCACGCACGCACCCCCATATATATATATATATATATATATATATATATATATATATATATATATATATATATATATATATATATATATATATATATAGTTTGAATTACTTACTAGACCCCCCCCCCCCTCGAGTGTCTTCGGTCTCTCTGTACAAGGGTTTATCGGAAAAACCTGACATGAGGATACTTCACTCTACAAGTAAACCCTGACCAAATATTCAAAATAACAAAGTATTCAAAGCACACATAAGATCCCATCAGTATGGTTACACTACACTGGCTTATACAAGGAATGCTGCACCTTCTCCAAGTAACGTTACCTGAAGTAACAGCACTTAGCTATATACTCCACCAGACTAGATGCATTCTTGTCCTGGAATCCGGTAAGACCAAGAGACCACAACAAAGATATAATATAACATAATCAACTGGGGAGAGGAAAATTAAGGTTCATAACTTCTTTACTAACTAACGTTTGACATGTAAAGAAGAACTTTAATGGAATATTCGAATATCTATGTATCTCATATACAGATTAACCCCAGGAAAGGAGGCCCTTGATTTCCGAGAACTTTGACTGAAGTAAAATGAAACAAAGAGAAATATATATATATATATATATATATATATGATGTATAAATATATATATATTATGTACACACACACACACATACACACACACACACATACATACATATATATATATATATATATATATATATATATTATGTCTTTGTGTGTGTGTTTTATCGTATGTATTTCGTGTGCATGTGCACTGTGCTTATTTCTCTTTAAGTCCACAGGCAAAACTATAAACGACGCCCGGCAAAAGAAGAACAACGAACGTCATTTGATAGTTCGTATTGAGCCACGCCACATGAAAAAGCCATGGCAGTAAAGATTCAGTCTGTAAAAAAAAAAAAATAAGTAAAATGACCACTCCCACTCCCTACAAAGAAAAAGTCCAACAATATAAAGAAAGAAAGAGAAAAAAAAAGCCTACTAAACAAGCCGAAAATAAAAGAATTAGTTAGCAAAGGAATAAAACGCTAAAAATGGACGGCTATGTCGCCATTTCACGCGAGATGTCGTCTGCTGAAACTACGTGATGTGTACGCCTTGCAATTTTCAGCATGTTTTTTAAAACTAGCGACAACAATAGACACTTGGATAGCAATGAAGCATATTCATCGCTCTGGGTGTTCGTTGGCCTTTGACAGTTGGAAGAAGGAGTAGATATTCTTTTGTCGGGGTGGGGTGGGGTGGAGAACAAAAGAAAAGAAGAACTGACCCGTTCGTAATATGCGTCCTTTTATTCGGTACGTCTTTTTTTATATACTAATGAGTCACCACTAACCGAGGCCAAAAGCCATTCGAGGACAAGGGTTAATGAGATTGTAAGCGGGAACTAAACCATGAGAGGGTTGAAAACGATGGACGTAAAGGACCAAATGTTATTACTTAAGAATACGGCTCAACAAGCAGTGGCGTAGCTAGACCTTTTGCCGCCCGGGGCGGTAGTAAAATTTGCCGCCCCCCCCCCGGCATTTGGGTGCCCGGAAAATTCGTCCATGGATAATTCGCCCATGGATAATTCGTCCATGGAAAATTTTTTGCTAGGTAGGAAAACTGGTCCATTATTATTAAGTTAACATTATTCTTAATTTTCATACCTTGCGAAAATTAGTTCTACGGTATCTAATTTTCCTAAATTCAATTAAATTAAAATAAAAATATGAAAACTGATTTTTAATATTTTTTATCCATTTGAGATTTTATCTGTTTTCCTTTTGTTTTAAGTAGATGGTGGGGGTTGCCCGGGGTGATTTTGTCCGATCCCCCAGCTAGCAATTGTAAAGTTTACAAGGAGTTATAAAAAGTATGCTACAAAAACAAACGTTTGGACAGTAATAAAATTAATGAATTCAAACTTTCGCATCTAATGTTATTTCCTCTTTGATGTCGGTGTATATACACCCAAATATCCAACTTTCTTTTCGCACCTATTCGATAAAAAATTATATGAAAGTTCCCCTTTAAGTATGAAAAGAAGGAGAAAATGCAACCACAAGATCAGATGCATCTTTAATTCTCAACTCGGTACTATCGTTTCCGTTTCTTTTATTTCTGAACCTTTGGAAAACTATTCTCCCAGAAATCAATGATGCCCAGAAATATCTTCAAAAAAAAGGGCTGGATCTGCAACAAAGTTCTGTCAGGCTGACGGCGTTGAAAGATTTCCTTCTTCAGAATAGAGAAAAGATAGTGGACACTGCAATAGACGAGTCAAAAACGCTCTGCTCTGAAATGGGGATAAGCATGGAGCGTCGTATTCGCAAAAAGAAACGAATGGATGGTGAAGGATTGACTGATGCAGCGCTGAGTTTTGATACTGAGTTGAGACGGGAAATGCTGTCTGTCATAGACAGATTGACTGAAGAAATATCTTGCAGATTTCAACAAGTTCACAATCTTGCAAATAAATACGCTTTTCTTATACCGTCAAATCTGCTTGATGATAATTATGATTGTCAGCTTGGTGGATTTGACGAAGATATAGAAAAAGAGAAATTCTTTGCTGAAAAGAAGAGGTTACAGTATGTTGTAAAAGCTTCAGAAAAAGACAAAATCGATGGACCTCTTGAACTTTTGAACTTCATACAAAGATACCAACTTGGGGATTCCGTCCCTAATATTGTGATCTTGCTGAGAATTTTCCTCACCAGAGCTATTAGCGTTGCTAGCTGTGAGCGCTCTTTCTCAAAACTGAAGCTCATAAAAAACTACCTTAGATCAGCAATGAGCCAGACAAGACTTACAGACTTTGCAATCCTCTCAATAGAGAGGGAACTTGTCGAGGAAGTGAATTTTGATAGAGTCATTGATAACTTTGCCGAAAAAAAGGCGCGAAAAATCTGTTTGTAAATTTTCAACCGACTTGATGCCTTGCGACAGTTCTCTCACAAAAAATAAATTTATAGCCTTATTTGCCATTCATAAATACATTTGTTTAAAATATATTAAAACTATTTTTAAAAGAGTTGAAACGTTATTAACAACAACAAATTTCTGAAAACCGAGCGATTACACACACGGATTTAAGAAAGCACCGATACAAGACGTTTTTTCTCTTCGGAGGGCTTGCCCTCTTAATAATAACATTATGAAGACAAAGAAAAGAAAACTACATCGGACTATTCTCTCCTTGATACATCCATGTTATTTGGCGAAAATTCGGACTTTAACAACAACGACAAAAAAGTAAATAAAAATGATTTTATCATTTCATAACATTTTCAGGTTTTCAAATGTTCTCATTTAAATTTATTATTATATAAAATTATAGTATAAAATTTCATATTTTTTGTTAACTTTTGTTTTTTTAAATTTTTTTCTCTACTTTCTATTTTTACCCTCTCAAAATGCCGCCCCCTCAGGTGTGCCGCCCGGGGCGGCCCGCCCCCCTCGCCCCCCCCTAGCTACGCCAGTGTCAACAAGTATTCGTTGAGATTGGACTTTCTTTTTCTTTTACTATTAGGGCCATCACTTATCAAGGCCAAGAGCCACTCAAAGACAAGGATTAATGAGATTGTCAGTTGGATTTTAATGTGGTGGATGCTAGGGATAAAATTTGATTACTTACTCGACATTGTTTCTTTACTATACACCACTTATCAAGGCCAAGAGGCACACGAGGATAAAGTTTAATGAGACGGGACTTATTGCCAACCGGAAGATGAAGAGCGCCTGATCAAGGCCACTCGCCACTCGAGGATAAGAGTTAATGAGACAGGAATGCTTGCAAGTCGAAAGATGAGGAACACTATGGATGTACTAACCTTGATCAATGGTATGAACTGAGTTTGATTACTAATGGGGGGGGGGTGTCTACGACAAGAATTTGTTGCCATTGGATTTGAAAATGACCAAGTTGTATTCAATCGTAGACGTGCCCTTTTTCTTCCCGAGATTCTCGTGGATAGCTCTGCTCTTGAGGAGAAATCGACTCTTAAACTTCTTGGTCTTTCTCTCTCATCAAATCTTTATTGGAGTTCATACATTAGATTCATTGCTCTTTCTGTTTCTCGTAAAGTCGGTTCTCTCTATCGCTCCAAACACTTTCCTACACCTGAGGCTATTCTCTATCTCTACAAATCTACTATCAGACCATGTATGGAGTACAGTTGTCATATTTGAGCTGGTGAATCTCTGTGCCATTTGAGGGTTCTTGATGAGGTGCAGAAGCGTATCTGTAATTTGATTGACCCTACCCTTTCTTCTTCTCTGCGTCCTCTCTCGCTTGTCTCAGTCTTTTGTATAAATACTATTAAGACATGTGTTCTTCAGAATTGTGTGATCTATTCCCGGTTTCTTTTGTTCTAGCTCGTTTGACTCGTTTGTCTAGTGGTCTCTACCAATTCGCTGTTTTGATATCTCATTGTAATACAGTTTCCTATTTCAGTAGCTTCCTTTCTAAGAACTGCAGGCTTGTAGAACTCTCTTCCTGATGACTGTTTTCCTCCTACCTTATCAAGACTAAGGCCAATAGGCATCTTCTCTCTTTGTGATAATCATATTTCGTTTTTGTTAGATTCTTACATCAAGTGGCTTCATGTCTTGTTTTGAGCAATTTCCATGAAAAAGGACTTCATGCAGACCAGACAATCCTGGGGCACAATCTTCGTGAGCTCTTATAGAAAAGTCCAACTCGAACAACAACAACATTACCACCACTACCACCACCATCTATACGTTTACATATCTTAATAAGGAATATTGGTGTTTCTCCAGATTAAGCCTAAAAAGTGAATTTCACAAAAACTTCATTATGTACGTACCTGTTCGGTTAAAATTAAAAATACACAGCACAAAAATTTACGCAAATTTATTCAGTACTTTTGTTTTAAAAAAAAAAGTCCAAGTTTTATCGGTAAACGCTTCCTCGCCGGAATTATTACGCTGGTCACGTGAGATTTAACAGTTTGAGTTATGTCCCTTGTTCATTGATCATAAAAATGGCGACCGACAGCTTCCACTGATAAAATATTATTTATTTTTTAAAAACAAAAATACTGGATGAATTTGCTTAATTTTTGGTGTACTGTCTTTTTTTTTTAACATAACAGGCAAGTACATATTAAAGTTTTTGTGCTGTTTTCTTTTTAAGAGCATTTAAAAGCAGTATTACATATAGGGGTTAATCTGGAGAATCACCGGAATATATAGAATAGTGGATAAACATGTATACAGACTACTAGAAATAATAACACAAACACATCTCTAAAGCCAGCCGACATTTCGGCCATGTCAGACGACGTTGCTCTGTGGTGATGAAAAGTTTTATTGAAATAAAGCCTTTCTATAAATACCTTCTTCACTACAGATTAAAGTTGTCTGACGGGACCGAAATATCGGTTGGCTTTAAGATGTGTTTGTATTATTATTTCAAGCAGTCTGTTTACATGCTTATCTACTATTCTTTATAATAAACATTCCTTTTTGTTTGAAATTTCATTTCTGAAGAACGCATGCATTTTACCGAAACGTCATATAAATTAAATTAACGCCTATTTCACATAAAGCGTTTCTTCTAGACACCATTCAGATCATACTATCAGATAACCCCTTCTGTTTCTGCAAACAAATATAAAGAGAGTCTACGTAGCCATCTACATTAGTTTATAACTGTCTCTCCATAAAGTTGTGCCGGGTAACCTTATCGTATTTAAGATCGGCGCAGACGTGAACTCAGCTGAAGTAGGGCTGGCGAGGTTTGCCTATCCGTGCGTAGAGAGGATGTGTGTGAGGGAACTGTAAGTGACGTCACATCCTATTTACGCGATTTGCAGTCTTCAGATATATATCTATCTATCTATCTATCTATCTATCTATCTATCTATCTATCTATCTATCTATCTATCTATCTCTCTCTCTCTCTCTCTCTCTCTCTCTCTCTCTCTATATATATATATATATATATATATATATATATATATATATATATATATAGTCTAGAATTTGAGGGGGTGCAATTTTATAGGATTCACAGAGTATATACAGCCCCCTTTACTAAGGCTGGGCACTCTGAGTGAATTTAATAACAAGCAGTATTATTAGCTTCATTGCGAGATCAACACGATTTGTTGTTGTTGTTGTTGATCACTCTGCGCCGCTTGCTGTGAATACTCCTAAAATTCCAAGCTAATTTCTGGTGGCCAACTGGTAACTCTCTTGACTGCGAATTAGTGGCGATTTGTGATCGGAGTTCGCGCCCGTCGACCGTCGGGAATTAGCTTCCTGCACTGAAGATTGCGTAAGCATGAAACATCGATGTCTGTAGGTAATAAATAATTAATATTTATTTATAAATATTATTATTATATATATGTATATTTATGTATATATATAAAAATATATATGTATATGTATATATATGTATATAATATGTCTTCGAATCTATCTATCTATTTGACTACGCATGTTACTCTCTCGATGGCTATATATCTGTAAGTGTTATAACCTACTATTTCATTCTGTTTCATATATATATAAATATTAAATTATTTTTTACCTAAATACGCCAGCGTTTCAAACTTTCGAACTGATCATTATAGGAAGTGATTATTTCAGACGGCCACAGGGCGCGAACCCGGTTCGCAAATTCAACCAAGACTCTGAGATTATCACGTTATATAGAGGAAATTAAGTTCTATATACTAGTCTTAGGACGGATATAAACAATAAATATAGCATATGTTTAAAATTTATTTTACTTTTTTCTTTCTTTGGGGACATGGTACAGTTTCGGTTGCAGCCCCTTAAATGGTATAGTTTAAAGAAATGTGCCCACGTTACATACCCTATTGCCTAGAATACATATTCCATAATTTATAATGATGAGTTTAATAGTATAGGATTTCACCAAGAAGATGCATACTTTTTACGCTCACACGCGTGCACCGATTCTTTTAAAAAAATGTATTACTTAATATAACTCAAAATTTGATGTTGAGCACTTCTTTTCTATATTAAATTTTGGATATCTAACTTATTTAAAAAGTTTTTTTTGTGGCGGTAGTGAGTTTGGGTGGGTGCAGCCCGAAAATGGTAAAGTTAAAAAAAAATGTGTTCATGTTACTCACGGGGTTGCCGAGAATATCTATTCAAAACTTCATAATGATCGATTCATAAAATGAATAAAATAAAAAATCTTAATATATATGCACCTCCTAAACGTTTACAAAAAAAAATGTACTTATGTATATTTTAGAACAGGAATATATATATATATATATATATATATATATATATATATATATATATATAAATAGAACAGGAATGCCAACTAGACATTGTCCACGAGTGTCTAAGGTCTCTCTTTACAGGGGTTAGTCAGGACAACCTGGCATTAGGATACTTCCTCCTACAAGTAACTTGACCAAATATTCAAAATAACATAGTATTCGAAACCCAAATAAGATCCCATCTGCATGGCTACCTCACACTGCCTTATACGAGGAATGGTGCACCTTCTCCATCTCTTGGATCAGGAGCTGATATTGGACGCAAACTTGTTTAAAAGAAACCGAACCCAAAACCTTTTAATCCTAACCAGTTAAAAGGAAGAAGGGTGAATATACCACTTGGTAGCAATACAAATGGTAAAATCGACAAATCTTCAAGAGAGAAAATTGAGTTGCCGCCATTTCTTACACTGTTAGATCGGCTACCTACAAGCAGGCGAAAAAAATCTATCCCGTCAATACCGGACCCCAGTCTAAAAAGCGAAAACTGGTGATAGAGGCAGTTATGGTGTCCCCACCTACAATGACCCCAGCTGTTGTTTGGTTTGCTTTAAACGAAACGATTTGTAATAATTAGCACTGAAATGTGTTTGTTTTGAAAAATGTTTTGTAAGAAAAATAAGAAAATCTTGGCTTTTGGAATGTAAATGAACTTTACTTACTTATATATGCTCTGTTATTTCTGGTTAACATTCATCGAGCTTAAATTGGAAGATATTAGAAAACATAAAATATTGAAAGTATATCCTAAAACATATTTTAACATATATATATATATATATATATATATATATATATATATATATATATATATATATATATATATATATATGTTAAAATATGTTTTAGGATATACTTTCAATACTTTATGTTTTCCAATATCTTCCAATATATATATATAACATTTTTATAAATAAATATTAATAATTTATTACCTATAGACCTCGATGTTTCATGGTTACACAATCTCCAGTGCAGGAATCTAATTCCTGACGGTCGGCGGGCGCGAACTCCGATCACAAATCGCCACTGATTCACAGTCAAGAGACTTATCGTACAATTATCTAATTATTATTTTTTTTCTCAATCTTACATAATAAACAGCTAGTATTGGATTAACTGTGTATAGTGTCCGGATGATTGGAAATCATTTTTATATTTTGTAGATAAACAGATTGGGACATAATTTACACGGTAAAGAGACCCATGTTTATCCACAAAACACACATGAACCAGATGAGGAAACGATATTCAGACGCTGTCGAAAATCATACTCACGAGGACGAACTAATTGATGTCATGTTCAACATATTTGAGATACTACTCCCGCAAACAGGGTGTGAATGGCGAAGATTTTAAAAAAAGAAAACGTAAGATTACGGACTTGTTTGTAATAAAACCTAGAAAGGAGCAACGCTAAAAAGGGGAGGTTATGGTATGATAGTAATCTACCCTATTTCGTGATTATATGGACTCTTCTAGACACTGTATATAGAGGAGCTTACGACAAAGACGAGGAGTCTTTCTATAGCATACTATTCTGTACTTTTATAAATACACACTTCTGTAAATATACCACCGTGTTGTCTTATTTATTATTGACCATTCAAAGTAATAACAAATGTTCATAGATAGTTAAAAATTAAAACTAATTATATGTGGTTCAGGGTTTAAAGCAGGAGATTCTTGGGCTCTTTAATTTTCCTAGGCGGCGCAAGTTTTATGTAAACTAATTTTATATTGAGTGTGTATACCAAATTTCATTAAAATATTTTGAAAACGAAGACTTTGAAAACTTGGAACGGAATTTGTGATATATTCTTTTGCAGTCGTTGGTCCGGTTACATCTTCATTAATTACAATTAACTGACACATACGATTATAATGCAGACATCTGGTTCTTTATTTATTCATTCGAATTATATGACCGGCACACAGAGTGGGAATAATAGAGAAAGCTTATTATCTATGTCACTACATGTCTAAATCAAGTCTTCCCCACTTGCTTTTTATTACATCATGAGGCCAGTGTTTTAGTAAAAATGTTTAAAGCTCAAAGGTCAGCGATTGATACCAGGTGGAAGTTAAGAAACCACGTGATTTCCTGGCAAATGTCTCTCTCTCCCTCTTAGCTGTCGAGATTTCAACGAGGAAGGACACGTCTGACTACTGTCCCCAATCGGGACAGGGTGTAGCGAGACGGGCTATCCGTCTCTCTCTCTCTCTGTTTCTTTTTCACACACACACACACACACACACACACACACACACACACACACACACACACACACACACACACACACACACACATACACACACCCCACCCACACACACACCCACACACACACACACACTGTCTCTGTGACTGTTCTTTTCTGTTTTAAAGACACAACCGGTGTCGGAATGAGTTTATCAGCAAACAAAAAGAACTTGGGTTAACAACGACAACGAAGACACAAGGCATAAAGGAGTTATACACGCTCGGTAGGTGAAAGTATAACATTTTAACTGGGAACTCTCAAGTTCGTTACATGACTTCCGTGTTTCTTTCTTCCGTTTTACTGTTAAATTTGCTTAATTGATGTTTTTGACTCTCACTTCTTCTGACTATGTCCGTAGATGGACTCAAGGCCACACAATATACAACCCCCCCCCACCTCTAAAGACTGTGTAACCCTACAAGCGTAAGGCGAGAATTCGTAAGTCCATGGGAGTCTGTACTAGAACTATCCCGCGGATGCGAGATTGACCTAATGGAAATGCTTACAGACTATGAAATCGGATATGCCGAGTTCACATCCTATTTGATCTTCTGTGGCCTTTTACGAACTAATACTTTTGGGGTAAACACTACAACTTTTCTTCAATTAATCGTATACAAGGCATCGTTCCTAAAAGTGTTGTGTGTCGTAATTAAGTAAGACATAACGGGTTAAAATAGACGAATCAAAAATAGGCAATTAATCTATATCTTTAAAAAGTAAAATAAAAAGATATTCCATCTCGTATCGATATCTGTCTTAGCTTGTTCAGTGCTATCTTTCTATTGATCTCTGCACGTATTTATTGGACCAAATCAAATTGGACACAAGTTAAAACTTGTTAGGTCCTCTCTGAGAATTCTCTATAAGTGGTAACGAAATGTACATTGGGTTATGTTGAGGTGTTCATTTCGATTCTTCGAACTTTTTGCCGCTTCTATTTGGCTGAGTCCAAGTTACTATTTTACCTATCGTTTAGAGGGGGGAGGTTCATACCCTTCTCAACTGAAATTAGTGCGAAAATGACCACAATAGATCCGGTAGGATTTGAATTGGACATAGCTGATTCGATAATACTTGACGCCATCAATTAGATCAATCATTTAACCTATAATAAAAAACAATGTGATATTATTCTTATATATATATATATATATATATATATAATAAAAAAAAACTGATATTAGATTCTATCAAGATACGTGGTAGATATGTGGCAGATAGAGCACTTATATACAGATAATGAAGTGTTCAAGCAAGGAATACAAATATAAATTATATTTATATTTGTATTCCTTGCTTGAACACTTGATGAGTTAATAAACTTGTAATCTTATCTATTTCATCACTTCATTATCCGTATATATATATATATATATATATATATATATATATATATATATATATATATATATATATATATATATATATATATATATATATATATATATACATGTATTGTATTTATTTCGATAGATGTTAATCCAATGGAACTCCAGTGTTTATAAAAAGTGCTCTATAACAATTAGAGCTGTTTTTTTTTTTAAAGCATAATCCCCAACTCTATAATAATAAACCATGTGATATTATTCTTATATATATATATATATATATATATATATATATATATATATATATATTTGATTATTTTTTATTCATACAGACATGTATAAAATCTGCGACACTGGCATGTCGATGTTATCGATCAACAGCTGTTATAAACTGAGATATTATCAGTCAGAGTTAGTTACTTTGCCTGGAGTATATATATATATATATATATATATATATATATATATATATATATATATATATATATATATATACTGTATTTTTTGTATTCTTGTATATTTTTTTCTTTAAATGTGTTTACATTTATTTTATATTGTATTTTCTCTCTCTATATATATTTATATATATTTGTATAAAAATACAAAACAATAAAAATAATACAGAATGTAAAAATATAAGAGGCAAAATAAAATTAAAAATGATAATACAAAAAAGGGGAAAATATAATATATATAAAAAATATACAGAAAATACAATTAAAAAATAAATATTAACTCATTTAAAGAATATATATATATATATATATATATATATATATATATATATATAATATTATATAGCCCCCTTTACTAAGGGAGAATTTTACTCTGAGAGAATGTAATAACCAGCCGTACCACTAGCTTCATTGCGAGATCCAACACGGTTTGTTGTTGTTGATCACTATTCGCTGCTCGTTGTAAATACCCGCTAACTTGGCATTTAAAATGTTAAATTCCTCCTAACTACCAAGCTAATTCGTGGTGGCCAACGGGTAACGCTCTTGACTGTGGCGATTTGTGATCGGCGTTCGCGCCCGCCGATCGTCAGGAATTAACTTCCTGCACTGAAGATTGCGTAAGCATGAAACATCGATGTATGTACGTAATATATATATATATATATATAGGGAGAGAGAGAGTTCCATCTCGTCATACAAAAGCTAGCGATTAAGATACGTGCACATTTCTATTCTCTGGACGAAACACTTTCAAGGTGTTAAAGGAAGCGAGAAATCAAATAATAGACTTAAGCTGACGTCTGAAATTATTTCGAAAAAAATAATTAACTCTATAATAAAAGAGGTCAAAATAGGTGTGTTTTTCTCTTTAGGTCATCAGAAATGATAATAATTTATATATGAAAAATTTATATGCTTTTATACGCTCGTATTTTTGTTTAGAATCTTCCACACGCATTTTAGTAATTTATCTCATGCGAACACTGGTTGAGCATAATTTTTCTGTCGTTTTTGATGGCGGGTGTAATTAGTTAATCATAATCTTATATATAAAGTCAGCACCTTCACATATGAATCCTCAATAATTTCGGTAAAAGGCCACATATATAAATCTTTTCAGTTAGTATATGTTGTTAGAAAACAAAAAGATAGTTTGGTTCGCTTTCTTCAACTTTAATATTTAATCCTGATATATATATATATATATATATATATATATATATATATATATATATATATATATATATATATATATATATATATATATATTTTAATTGGTCATACATACTGGAAGTTGGAGACGTTTTAACTCTCACAATCGGATCTATTACCACTTCCACCCACGTACAATGGGGAGACTTTCTTGTAATTAATAATAAATTACTGTGACATATTTCAATAAAGATTGGGCGTCTGACCGTAAGCCAAACTCAGAATGAAAATGGCGCTAATCGACACGCGTTCGTATATTAATTAAGATTTGCCAAGAGGGTTGGATTTAATCATATGCCAAACGTACACGTTATCCAATTTATCGTATTTTATTCAATGCGTCCATTGTGCGAGTCGGTCAGTCATGCTTTAGTTTAAAATCGAAACTTTATTATTAAACGTGTAAATTGAATGGACTCATCACACTTAGATACGTCCAAGTATTTCTATAATAGGCTCTGTCCGTCGGTTGGTCCGTAGCTTAAGTTTGAAATAACATTTTTAGATACGTCCACACATCGTTCTTTATAAGAGGTTCTGTCCGTTTGTCTGTCTGTTTGTCTGTCCGTTCGTCTGTCATGCTTCCTCGGCACGCCTCGAAAATCATTCCGGCAATGTTTTGTGTTAATTGATTGGTCATCTTTTATGAAGGCTGAATGTAATGATATCATGCCAGGATGATCGTAAAAGGAAGGATGGCTAATAAGAATTATATATAACCTAGATGGTAACAAGATGTAGGTCAGGGGGGGGGGTAGATGTCGCGTTTGGAATGCGACTGAGATTGCTGTGAGATTGCAGATTCTAGGCTGACTCTGTGAACCTGGTTTGCGGCCCCTGACCGTCTGAAATCATTATTTTACTGCACTGATAAGAGCAGTAAGCTTGAAACGCTAGCGTCTGTAGGTATAAATAAGTTAATATTTATATATAAATATTATATATATTTTGTAAATATTTCTAGAACAACTCCTTTTTGTTTGGCTCAGTATCGAAGCAAAAAAAAAACATAAGCTTTAAAATGTTTTCGTGTTGGTTTTGGCGGGAACCATTAAGACCAAACTAAAACTACAAATATTAGAATCCCAACATATAAAAACTAAAAAGCGAGCAATTAATCAAATGAATTTTGAAAACAGTTAAAACGTTCTAAAATGTTTTTAATGCTAGTAATCTATTAACATTACAATCTTAATGGTCTGGCAATGTCTTCTGTGTAGTTGTTCCAATTCATGTTCCCTGTGAATGTTAAGCCGAGGAGCAAATATTTACAAGGATTCATTTTACCTGTGAATGTTAGTCTGAGAAGTTTATATAATTATAGGGTTTATTTCTCTCACACTTTTATGCTGGCGGAATGGATAAGGATGTTGGATTGGAATTAACTAATAGTAACTCCGGTCCAGGGTTTAAATCGTTCGTTATATGAGTCACACTGATGATTGTTAGTGAACATAGAGCATGTATGTCTATGGATAATAAATGTTTTTTTTATATATAATTATTATAACATATAAATAATTAAATTAAAAATAATTATATATATAAATATATATTAAAAAATAAATGAATCATACTATACGAAAATTAATGTTTTCTAAGATGTGACCAACAAATTCTTTTTATTAAAAAAAGCGCCACCCCTACGATACACATCCACACCAGACTTTATACTTTTAACACTCTCGTTATCAAGACCGGGCGTACACTTTGCTGTCTATACGGGAAAGTCATCTCTCCTAAAGTTTATACCAGTCAAATGAAGAAGTGGGAAAAAGAAAAAGAGAAGTCTTGCTTTGAAAAATACATTTTTGTCGAAAGTCTCAGCCTTTGAATAAATGATTTTACTCATTTAATAAAAAATTACATTATTTGATTTTCAAACTTCTATAAATAATATATATATTAGATTTTAATGTCAGATACAACAAAAAACCTGCACCGCACAGTGGGTCATTGAAAAAAAAAGAAAAAAAAACAAAGAAAAAACGCTTACACGTGGAAAAAAAGTCATTAGGACGCCAAATGTGTGGTGTAGGTTTTTTCAAGACTTTTCAATTTGAGAACTTTTTCTGATGATCTTAGGTTGTTTACATAATAATATTTGTTTGGCACACCACAAGAGAAACGAATCGTAAAATATACATCTCACAGGAATGTTATGTTTTTTGTAAATGCGAAAAAACAAAAAAAATCGAATATTTATTTACTCCTCTGCAGGAGTTAGGCACAAGGCCAGTTTTATCTTACTCCCACAAGTAAGATGTGACCACAGCTTGGGTCGAGTAAGTGGGGTTAAAAGCCAGCGCTCGAGAGGTGAGCACTCTGGCCATTTAAAAATTGCCTGGGCAGCCCCGTCGGCATTCCCCGGTAGGGGCGCCTCAAGCAGTAAGCAATAAACTTACTCCTCCCCAAAGAGGGGAGGCGAAGCCTGGGAGGGTGAACCTCCTAGAACTGCACAGGACAAACCCACAGACAGGTGGAATCAAGCCCCGAAGGACAAGACGACATCCGTCTATAGGGTGCAGTATCCATCGGAACAGATACTACACTTACTTCCTAGCGTGTGCCAGGTAAGTATAAAAAAAAATCGAATATAAAATGAACCTGACTTATTTATATATGCTCTGTTGATACTGGATGACAATCATCGAACTGATTTTTCTTGAAGAGACTGCTAATTAAAAGGTGCTAACACATATATTGTCATAATTTACACACACACACACACACACACACACATATATATATATATATATATATATATATATATATATATATATATATATATATGGATTTAAATCCGTAATAAATTCAACTCATGTTCAGTCAATAATATTGCCCGGATTGTAATAATTATAATTATATTTGTATCCCATAATAAAAGAAAAGCTATTTTTCAATGTATTATGACAGCAAATCACTTGCAGTTAAACAAATAATTTATTTTTAATATGAAAAAAAAATAAAAATAAAAATCACGGAGATAATTAGAAACAATATAAAAGTCTCTTTCATTCGCCTCAGAACTGAAAATGGCTTTTGACAAACATTGAATAGTAACGCAAATTGTTATGACTGGCGTTTGAAAAGCCGGCGGGAAATGCCATTACAGTGTGTGTGTGTGTGTGTGTGTGTGTGTGTGTGTGTGTGTGTGTGTGTGTGTGTGTGTGTGATAGAGAAATGAAAATTGGCTTTTGCAAAGTTTGAAATAAAAAAAGCTAAAGGCAATAAAATGAAGGTTCAGTTCTTGTTGGTGAAACAAGTTGAAATATTTGCCGTTTTTGTCATTTGTGGTCAACAATTTGTTCATGGTTGTTGCATTTGTTGAGATTTTCTTTAATTTTTTTCTTCATTTTTCTATTTCTTCATTGACTTTTTTCATTCCTTTCTTTTTCTTCTCGTTTTTCTTGTATTTTCATTTATTGAGATTTTCTTTCATTTTTTTCTTCATTTTTCTGTTTTTACATTGACTTTTTCATTCCTTTCTTTTTCTTGTATTTTCATTTGTTGAGATTTTTTATTTCTTCGTTTTACCTTTTCTCGGCTTTCTCCTTTTCATTTACTTTCATATTATGTTTTCCTTCTTCTTTTTTCTGTTTTCTTCATTTATTCCTTTTCGTTTTTTCTTCCCTTTTTCTTTTCGCGTTTTACATCTATTTGAGTTAAACAATTTTTCTACTTTCTTTCATTTTTTTCTCGCAAGCGATATTTATTTGCCTTTTTCTTTTCCTTTCCTTGTAATTCTTGAATCTAATTCAATTGTCTTCGAATTTTTTACCCGTTTTTGTTCTTTTAAACTTTTCTTCATTCTTTTTACTTCTCCTTTTTTTACTTCTCTTTTTTCATTCGTTCTATTTTCGTACGTTCTTTTTTTCGTTTTTTGATCGCCATTTCTTTCGAATTGTTTCAGCATCCATTTTATCGTTCGTCATTTCTTTGTATTTTACATTTCTAATTTCGTTTTTTATTCAGTCGTTGATATTTTTGTTTCTTCTTTTTATTTCGTATGGACTTTGTTTCTTCATTCGTTCATTCTTTCGTCCTTTTTTCTTTTGTATTTTTGCCCGTTTTCTTCTTTCGCTTTTTTGCTCCTCATTTCGTTTTTTTAAACAAAGGGAAGTAACTTTCTATTTACAAATACAAAGTTACGTCCTGTTTTAAGATGGTGTCCGTATGAAAATAATTCGGAATCGACCAAAGTGGGGTAACTTTGATGATCGTCTTATGAGTAAAAAATATTGTCTTTGATGGGAAATCACACTAACCGGACCGTAAACCTCAATATTTTCTATCTGATTAGTAATCTCACAGATAATATTCAGCAAAACAATCCCAATACATGTCTTGAAATGAAGAGGGGCGCCAGAGCCAACATCAAAGTAGTGTCAATAAAGAAATGTCTCAAAGTTAGACACACCTGGAAACAACGTAAAAAGTGTATATCATTGAATGACGACAAATCAAAGACTTGTTGACATTCATTACTAAAACTTGTTTGACAAAACAACCATTCGCTGAATATTATTCGTTTTGATATTTCGTTCGTTCCTTTTTTCGTTCGTTATATTTTTCGTTTATTTTCGTTCGTCCTTTTTGAATTTTTGTGTTCGCTTTTTCGCTTGTGTTTTCATTCATGAAATGTTCTGAAATTTCTTCTTCATATTTTTTTCATTTTCGTTTGTTTTGCGGTTTTTCTTTCTTTCGTTTTTTCTTTCAGTTTTTATTCGTTACTTTTTTCATTTCTCATTCGTTAATTCTTTTGAGTTTTCGTTTTTCCGTGTGTTCTCTTCTTTCGTCCATTTATGCGTTCCTTTTTCCATTTTTTGTTTGTCATTTCTTTCGATTTGTTTTATGGAAATCGCTCTAGACAAGGCATGAAACCAATAAGGAGCTAAAAAGAACGAAAGATGATTATTGGAAAGATGAAATATACCTATTGACCTTAGTTTTAAAAAAATACCAAGGTAGAAAACAGTCAACAGGAAAAGAGTTCCACACGCCTACGTTTATTGGAAAGAAGCTACTAGAATAGGGAGATACATTATCACGAGCTATCTGAACAGCGGATTGATAAAGACCACTAGACTAACAAATAAAACGAGCTGAAGCAAAGGAAGCAGTTAATAAATCAGACAATGCTGAAGAACACATGCCATAATAGTACTTATAGAAGAAACTGAGACTAGCAACTTCACGTCTGTGAGAGAGAGGGTGCAGAGAAGAAGAAAGGGTTAGGCCAACCAAATTACAAATACACTTCTGAATCTTATCAAGAACCCTCAAATGGGACGTAGATTCACCAGCCCAAATATGACAAAAATATTCCATACAAAGTAGATTTGTAGAGATAGAGAATAGCCTCAGGTGTGAGAAAGTGTTTACATCAACCGACTTTACGAGAAGCAGAAAGAGCAATGGATCAATGTATGAATTCCGAGAAACATTTGTTTAGAAAGAAAGACCAAGAAATTTTAGAATCGATTTCTCCCCAAGAAAATAGCCATCCATGGAAATTTTAGGAGGAAAAGGGTCACGCCTACGATTGAAATATTATTCGTCCTTTTAGTTTTTCCTTTTTCTATCGCTTTTCGTTCGTTGTTTCTGTTGTATTTTTTCCTCGTCGTTAGTTTTCTCATTCGTAGTTTCTTTTTTGTTTCTTTCCTTTTTTTTCTTTTTTTTTCTAACTTTCGCTTCGCCCAGTCTTTTCCTTTTCAGTTGCCGTTCATTATTTCGCTTCGTTTTTCTATTGCTTAGTTTTTCCCGCCTTATTTTTCTTTCCTCTTCCTTTCTTTCATTCATTTTTTAGCTTCGTCTTTCTATTGCTTAGTTTTTCCCGCCTTATTTTTCTTTCCTCTTCCTTTCTTTCATTCATTTTTTAGCTTCGTCTTTCTATTGCTTAGTTTTTCCCGCCTTATTTTTCTTTCCTCTTCATTTCTTTCATTCATTTTTTAGCTTCGTCTTTCTATTGCTTAGTTTTTTCCGCCTTATTTTTCTTTCCTCTTCCTTTCTTTCATTCATTTTTTAGCTTCGTCTTTCTATTGCTTAGTTTTTCCCGCCTCATTTTTTTCTTTCCATCTTCTGTTCTTTCATTAAGGTTTTAGCTGCGTTCATTTTTCGTTCTTTTTTTCGCTTCGTTCATTCCTATTCTTTGTTCACTCATTTGCTTCACTTTTTTCGTCCATTTTGTCAATTCATTTTTTCGCTTCGTCTTTTCATTGTGTAACTCCTGTCTTCATCCGTTTATTTGTCGGTAATTTTCCTTCCTTTCCACACCAATTCATTCTTTTTTTTATTCTTGTTTTATTTAGTTTTCTCTTTAGTACATTTCTTCTTATTCCGTGCATTACTATTTTTTTTTCAATCAACAGTCCGTTTTCTTCCAATTACTTTCTTCCTATTTTGAACACTTTTTCTTTATCACTTTACATTTCTACCGATCCTCTACTTCATTTATCCCTTTTTAACTTTTTTACTACCCCTCCCCCTCTCTTTCCCATCTCGAAAGCGAAACCTGTTCGGTTGTGATTACTGCGGGTGACATTTCAAAAGTTGCACGTTATTACGACTTGAATAAAGACAATCTCCCCCGTGGCAGACCTGCAAGCACAATGTTGATTTTAATTGAATTCCAAATACGAGTTGCTATTTAAAATCAATTGGTTTCTAACCAACAGCATCTACACTGTCGCTGGAGCAGGAATTGTTTCCTCCTGATTGGTCTGGTTCTGCTCTTGCCCGCTAGAGGCGCTGCTGTCTCAGCGAGAACGACGCGCTACCTGTCTGTGGCAGCTGTACGCTGGGCCCGTTCGCCTGGAATACCTCAACTGCGGCCAGTGCAAGCAATCTAGCGATCTTCTGCCACAGTTGACACGCTCGACGCAGCGAATAGCCGCACGTCAAACCTCGGGACAGTCCGGTTTAAAAGTCAGTCTCTTGTTACCAAGAGAGTACAGAGGGGCAGACTGGCGAGCCGAAGCGCCCCCTGTTGAGAGAATAATGAAACGTGTTGACATCTGCGGAAAACACTGCAGTTCGCGCATGAGTATCAACCACGGACAGTGTTACGACAAGGAAAACAACAACAAAAACTTTGCATGGTTGTACAGCTTTGCGATTATAATAACGACAATTATATTTAATAATAATAATAATAATAATAATAATAATAATAATAATAATAATAATAAAATGATAGTGATGGTAGTGATGATGATGATGATGATGATGATGATGATGATGCTTAGTTTATTTATGTATATCCGTATAATAATCAACGCTAAAAAACTACGGTCGGTTGTTGCGATGACGCAAAATGCTTTGCAATGGTTATCGAAAGAGGCGGTGAGAGCTGGAAATCTTTGGAGGGGGTACACATGTTACTTAGACTCCACGAAAAACCACCTGTTATTACCAGTGAGCAATCATCGATAATGACTCTTGTGAAAATTCCTAGTGAGTAGATGATGATGATGCTGCTGATGATGATGTCGACGACGACGACGATGATAATGATGATGATGATGATGACGACGACGACGATGTTGATGATGATGATACTGACAGGATAGATAAGTAAGAAAAATCCCATAACATAACTTTCCCCTTCCTATAATAATTTACTGTTCATATTTACTTGCCTCCTAACGAGGACAGAATCAGACACAAAGTCGCTTTTTAATGTGTGAAAAATCCAGTTGTCCCAAAAGAGGCACTCTGGATTGGAACCAAAAATTTAGATGGCCTCAGTCTAGAAGGATTTCTCCTTCATTGACCGATGACAAAAAAAGATGAAGTTTAGTATCACCAGAACGGATACTACACTTTGCTCCTAGCTAAAAGACCAATGAACTATAATGATAATGATAATATTTCTCTTTAAATCAAAATAAATAAATCGGTCAATTTCTCGCACTAACGGTAAAGTAAAAAAACGCCTTATTTCAAGTTAATTCAACTTTACACAATAGACGCACCATCTTTTTTATATACTGCTTATGTATATGTGATGTCAGTTTGAAATATTAACTAATTTGCATATTAGTTTTGAAAAAGAACATCCTATTAATTAACGATTATTTGTTATTGTTTAATTCAATGATTGTTTTGATTTTAATATAACAAATAGTTCTGTTTCGCAATAGTATTTTATTTCCTCAGCAAATATTTAGCATTCGTGTTCAAATGTTTCTCTCTTTAGGAGGACCGACTTGATTTTCAACAATTTGTGATCTATTTCTAAATGGCAAGTATAAAGGCAAATTGATTTCTTCTTTCTTTTCCTTTCTTTTTTACGGTCACATTTAAAAGATATATGAATTTGAATCGAAATTACTGAAATGTTAATGTTTATCTATCCGTATGAATAAATGTGAACAGTTTTGTTTCGTGTTTACAGCAAAGTTACGAGTGAAATGTTTATCATTTTAAATAAATGTTTCAAGTATTTAAAGCATCAAAGGATTAAAACGAATGATTATAACGAATGATTAGGACGAACGAAGGATTAGAACGAACGAAAGATTAGAACAAATGAATGATTAGAACGAACGAAGGATTAGAACCACTGGCGTAGCTAGGGGGGGGGGGCCAGGGGGGCGGCCCGCCCCGGGCGGCACACCTGAGGGGGCGGCATTTTGAGAGGGTAAAAATAGAAAGTAGAGAAAAAAATTTAAAAAAACAAAAGTTAACAAAAAATATGAAATTTTATACTATAATTTTATATAATAATAAATTTAAATGAGAACATTTGAAAACCTGAAAATGTTATGAAATGATAAAATCATTTTTATTTACTTTTTTGTCGTTGTTGTTAAAGTCCGAATTTTCGCCAAATAACATGGATGTATCAAGGAGAGAATAGTCCGATGTAGTTTTCTTTTCTTTGTCTTCATAATGTTATTATTAAGAGGGCGAGCCCTCCGAAGAGAAAAAACGTCTTGTATCGGTGCTTTTTAAAATCCGTGTGTGTAATCGCTCGGTTTTCAGAAATTTGTTGTTGTTAATAACGTTTCAACTCTTTTAAAAATAGTTTTAATATATTTTAAACAAATGTATTTATGAATGGCAAATAAGGCTATAAATTTATTTTTTGTGAGAGAACTGTCGCAAGGCATCAAGTCGGTGGAAAATTTACAAACAGATTTTTCGCGCCTTTTTTTCGGCAAAGTTATCAATGACTCTATCAAAATTCACTAATAACTCTGAAACGTGTTGACATCTGCGGAAAACACTAATAGCTCTGGTGAGGAAAATTCTCAGCAAGATCACAATATTAGGGACGGAATCCCCAAGTTGGTATCTTTGTATAAAGTTCAAAAGTTCAAGAGGTCCATCGATTTTGTCTTTTTCTGAAGCTTTTACAACATACTGTAACCTCTTCTTTACAGCAAAGAATTTCTCTTTTTCTATATCTTCGTCAAATCCACCAAGCTGACAATCATAATTATCATCAAGCAGATTTGACGGTATAAGAAAAGCGTATTTATTTGCAAGATTGTGAACTTGTTGAAATCG
>OY744538.1:91449752-91469752 GCA_963556195.1 Sepiola atlantica | reverse complement strand
TTTTTTCTCTTTAGTTAAGTTATTTATGAATATCAAAAGTAATAAAGGACCCAATACTCAAACTCGGAGACAATCGGAGAGAATATTCTCTGATTTACCATTATGTTAGAAATACCAACATTTTTCATTTTCACGAGTAAAATGATAATGAGATACCGTATCAAATATATAATATTAACATTATCCCCTTCAATCATATATCCGTTCTTTCAAAATATTAGAGAATGTTGAACTCATGTTGATTACAACTTATATAATCTTTTATAAAGTTTAATATGTTTTTTCTAGTTTTTTTTTTTTCAAAAACCTTACATAGAATACGTGTTCAAAAACTGATCTGTTAAATTTTAAATGCATTGACCATTTTGTTATGTAGTGCTATTTCAATTTGATGTTTTCCAAATATTTGGAATCTTTTCATCTCTCTATATAAAGCAGATTGTTTTCCCCCCTGTCATTTTGACGATAGTATAAAATAACCACATGCATGGCAGGCGACACATTTCACCTAAGCACCAACAGCAATTCCTAATGCGTGTTTCACAACAAAAATAATTACATTACATACAAACATTAAAATTATTCCGAGATTTCCACCTCTCACAAAAACATCTTCGAAAGAGAAGGTAGCTAAAATTATCGCTCTCTATAGCCTCACTCATCCCATCGACACCGTGAAACGAGAAAAAAAAGTTTGGAGAAGAACTGCTACATTCATAAGAAGGACAAGATAAGAGACACACAAAAACACCAGGGCATGGCTAAGAAAAGGACACCTAAACAGAGAAACAAAATCGCTACTGACAGCTGTACAGAACAATGCGATTAGAACTAATTACATTAAAGCTAAAATAGATAAACCACAGGAAAACAGTAAATATAGACTCTGTAGACAGAGAAACGAAACAGTAAAGCACATAATAAGTGAATGCAACAGACTAGCCCCCAAATAATACAAGAGAAGACACAACTGCGTGGGGAAAGCAGTACACTGGGAACTATGCAAACGACTGCATTTTGAGCATGCAGACAAATGGTACAGACACAAATCGGAAACAAAAATCACAAAATCCTCTAGGACTTGGAGGTACAAACAGATAAAATCAACCAAGCTAGAAGGTCGGACATCATAAAAGTTGGAAAAAAGACAACAGGGTAAGAGTCAAAAAGACGGAAAAACGAAGCAAATACACGGAACTTGCCAATAAACTGAAAGGAATATGGAACATGAAGAAAGTCAATATAATACTGATAATCGTAAGAGCACCAGGAACAGTTCCGAAAAACTAGAGGACGACGGATCCTGATGCCGAATCCTACTGGATGTTAACCAGAGACTTGTTTGTCGGGTAGCTCTGACACTACCACTTTACCACCGCCCCTACCACGGCGAGGACGGGTTGGGTTTTAGCGTTGTGGTGGTGTTGCTACTGCTGTTAAGACAGAGGTCCGACACTTTTTATTTTCTATTTTTGTCCCCTTTTTTCATTTCTTTTTAAATTCGTCCTCACCTCTAGACAAGAGACTCTGTCTGTCGGACTGTCTGCCAATCACGCTTAAGTCTCGTCTGTTACGCTTTCGTTTGAAACGCACAGATTGATGGACGTATCGTAAGAATATCGGTTCTTTATTAAATACGTTGTTCTGTCGGTCGGTCAGTCACGCTTAATTTTAGTCTGTCACGCTTTAGTTTAAAATAATATTTTCGTTGCTCTATCTCGGTTACATTTTAAATAGCTTTATCGTTGGCCCGTCATACTAGGTATTTATCTACCTTCCACGACAGTAAAATGTGACACAAGGTCGGTAAAGTGGGGGCCCGCCATACTTACGTTTGAAATAATATTTTCGTTGCTTTAAGTTTTAATTTTTGGTGTAAGCTTTTGGGAAAGCCGGTTTTAGGGAAGCATTTTAGGAAACCATTTTTAGGTAATACACGAGTGTGAGAGAGCGGGTGAAATGTTACATGGTAAATACAATCAAAATAATGATTACAAAAGCATAAATTCAAAAAAGAGATATTTTATAAAATGAAAGTTTACATAGATAGGCAAACATAATATGCTTGTTCATAGGTTTAGAGTTATTGCAGATCAAGTATTGTTCATTAGCTGAGATAATTAGGAAGTCTGAGTCGATTATTTAAAGGCTGTGAATTATCCGCAGGTCATAAAAGTCGTAATCAAAACTTCCCCACTCAATTACAAAAATTACATTTCAGTTAATGTTCATTTGTTTTCATTGTAGAAATGTTACGAGTATTAAAGTGAATGTTTATACATTTTGTTTTCAATCAGCAGACGACAATGTGAAAGAGTTAAGACATTGTGTGTGTGCTTCGTGTTACTATTAGACTGCGTATGACTATGTGTGTGCGTGAGTTGAGAAATAGCTTTCCCCAGCCCTACAGAGGGCGAGGGAAGCTAGCGTAGAATAGATTTTAGCTCTGTCGTGGATTTTACTCAAGTTGTTTATTGATGGCAAACTCTGTTCTTATGTGCACTCGAGATGGATAAAAAAAGCAAATTCGACAATTTCACAGAGATATTCTGATTGGCTCAACATATTTTTTTATTTGTAATTCAGACGGATGTATGCGTGGAGCCGTGTGCGCAGAAACGATTTTGAGCACTTTTATTTCATGCACCGAAGAGGAAAATTCGCCGTTAAATAACATTATCACACATTTGAAATAGTATTTTCGTTCTTCCTCCACTCGCAGATTAAATGGACGTATCTGAAAAATATATGTTTTTTGTTGAATACAGTTTTCTGTAGGTCGATCACGCTTAAGTTTTGTTATTAAAAAAAACAAAAAAAACGTTGTGGTCCAGTTGTTGTGTAGATCGACTACAGCCATGCAAGTGAACCCCAAATCTGTGTTGTATTTACTCAATAATTTTGAGGTTATTTATAAAGAACTGCTATTTTCGTTGGTCTGTCACGCTTAAGTTTGAAATAGCATGTTTGTTGGTCTGTCATAGACGCCCTTAAGAATTAATTTATTCTTGTTTTTTCTTTCCATTTTTGACTCGAGTTCGTTTATTTCTTCCTCTTAACATCATTTTCTCCCGCCAAATTAAACGGATATCAGATTACAGTTGTGAACGATGGCGTCAAGAAAATGAACGCAAATAAAAAATACAAAACAAAATAAAATGCAGCGAAAAGATTAAAAAAAAAAAATGGGCAAAAAATGGAAACTGAATTGAAGAAAAAATAACAATGAATACGGATTGAAAATGATAAGTGGCAGACGATAAAGATATAAAGATTTCAGTGGAAAAAAATGTCACGCCATTTTTCTTTATTTTAGTTATTTTCTGTTGAAACCGAAGTATCAGGGTTAACTGAGAAAATAATAGGGGAAAACTAATAACATGTATTAACGATAGGAAAATAATGTTTATGGAAAGAGATACAAGGTGAACAAAGTAATTTAGCAATCGCCAAGTTAAACTAGCACGTCCTTCGATTTACTCGCATTCATGACGTCAGCATTTTCCGGTGAGAGCGCCTCAGATGATCTGTGATAAATTTCCCTCTTCTCACCTAGAGGAAATACTTACTCCCCCGCCAGAAACCGAACAGTAAATAGTTACCCTCAAATCCAGTTCGAAGGCGAGGTTGTAATCAACTTGACGAGCTCGCAAATCCCGTGAGATCTCGTTATTTTTCGTTCTTACAATTGGAAAAAAGACGATTCCACCCTCTTTATTTAGGTAAGATATGGCATCTCTCTTTTTTAGATTTAATTCTCTTGGGAGTCATAGATTTTCTGTTTGTAAGTTGACCTCTCACCTTTCTCTAGGTTGCCGTTTTCTCTGAGTTGATCGCCTCGTTTCTGGCAAGCAAGTACATGAAAACATCGAAGAAAACATTCTTCAGTTCCTCATTGATATATTTTTTCTGTCGATGTATTTTTTGTCATTCAGTTTAAGTATACAGAATGGTGCACGAAAATCCATAAAAAACATACAATGATATAAAAATTGTGTTTATTCAGAATGAAAATATTTACACGAGAAATTGCTTTATAACATTGTTGTCTGATCTCTTCTCTTCCATATTATTCACCCCACCCCCCCAACTTCAATTATAGCTTTCCACGAGACCAAAACCCCCTACAGACGTTGGTCACCTGCTCCATGGGAAAGTTGGCTACGCCCTTGATGATGACAGTCTTCAGGAAGTCGAAAGTATTGTGTGCATGTTTGTTAGACTATCTCTCAAGTACGCCCCATAGGTAATAGTCACAAGGATTCAAGTCTGAACTGCTAAGGGAACCAGAACTCCTTTGACCAGAACATAGCCAGATTCTCGTCACACTAAGCCTGGACTAAATTGAACGTATGAGCAAGAGCTTCGTCCTGTTGAAAGATCCATGGCTTCCCTGCAGTTACCTGAACAATTCATGGCTTCACAATATTCGTCATGGCGTCTAGGTAGACCTCCTTTGTCACAGCCTGATCTTTTCCAAAGAAGTGGGAAAGAATGACACCCCTTTCACTGGAGATCACCTCAAAAACATGGAGTCCGGCAGAAAACTTTGTTTTGCCAATCACAGGAACATCATATGGGTCTTTACAAATCCATCTATCATTCCGACGATTGATTTTTGCATCAACACAAGATCTCGGCAGAAAAGAAGCGGATCCGTCCAGCAGTTCTGTGCTTCAAGGAAATGATGAGCAGCTCACATCTCTAAATTTTCTTAATCTTCATCGACTCCGAGAGCATCTGCCTCAATTTAAGAACATAGCTGTTGTATCGAAGATACACATGCACATTCAGCCTTGTCGCCAATGTCTGCATAAACGAGATAAAGTCTGCATCAATAAGGACCTGAAGTTGCTCCAAGAAGGCCTTCTTCCTCTTGCGAGCCTCGGATTTGTCGTGTGTTTTTACCTGAGGAGTCAGGGACCCCCCCCCCCCCCAGCCTCATCGGACTCTTTGAAGGGCTGTCGCAATGTTGTACACGGTCGATTTGGGGAAATGAAAAAACTCAACAATCGCTTTGGGAGTGCGGTCACAACGTAAGGCCACAATAATTGCAGTACGGCGCTCGAGTTCACTGGAATTTTACGTTATATTTATATAGGAAACTGAACGCCCCTCCTAAAATCTAAAATATTTGAAAAAAAATTCCTTTAAAACACGAAATTCTCCAGCGGCATGAAAGGTAATTGTACACACACAAAAGAAAAAAATTGTCAATAAAAAAGTTTAGAAAAACGGGTGGGGGAGTATTACGAAAAAGCACCTGAAATGCCTTATAAAATAGATGAAAATGACCCTCAGCAGGACAATCAGTATAAGTAGGATATGATTCCTACCAAATATGAAGTTTAATAATCTAAAAGTAATTAGTGGACAGATAATTCAGGGTGCCACCCCTAAAAATACAAGCTATTAATGAAATCGTAAATAAAATTCACAATTCTTTCTAAAATTCAATTTGGTAGATATAAAATTCAGTCTCTGTCTGTCCTGTCCACCAAGTGCCAGTCACGAATATCCAACAGTCTTTGCTTTATTTCCGTTCAATGGTACGTTCCAAATATAAACCTCTGCGCTGTACGCACACATGGATACAACTGATTTGGACTGTGATGGCCTTCTTCAGTAAAAAAAAAAAGTCTGAGGATTATTTCATCAGACATTATCACTGAGATAACACCACAGATAAAAATCTGAGGAGGTTAAGATTTGGTGAGTCTGAAGCCTATTTAAGATCACGCCTTCTACTTATGAAACGATCATGTGTCCCCGCATATCATTGACTGGCGATACAACAGAGACTGTTGGATATGCATAACTGAAACTTGTCGGACAAGTCAAGGATTTGCATCAAATATGGTTGAATTTCAGAAAGTACTTTGAATTTTATTAGTGATTCCATGAGTGGTCGAGCACAGAAAGGATGAACTGTAGTATCAAAACAGATACTACACTTTGATCCTAGCCAAAGGGGTCATCAGTAATTAAGGGGATCCGCTGTATGTTCCCTGAGAGGGTTAAAGTTGATAATTTAATTCAATCAATGTCACTTTACCAATGTTGAGTAGCTCTTTGGACCACTATTGGGGGCAGAAGGACACCGTTTTCTTTTTATTTAATCCTGGGTAACGCCGTGTCTTCTTGCTGGTAAGTAAAAAAAAAAAATGAAAGAAAACAATCTAATTCGTTTAAAATAGAATAAGCAATAAAAAAAACATGCTCATTGTTAAAGATATTTATTCTTGTATTTAGCGCCATTTAAAAAAAAAAAATTTTCTAATCTTTTTATAAAAAAATAAGAAACGGAAGAAAAAAGAATCCTTTATTTTATTAATGGAAAAACAGTGGGAATAACGTTTGGCTTTTCGATATAGACACAAACTTAAAACAAACCTATCTTCATCACGCGCAAATCTCGTCACTCACGAGAATATAAGAAACAGCTTTCAAATAAGATGTTAAAAAAATTATTGAAATCGCGTCCGCCATTAAAATAATTGTCTTCATTTTTTTTAAAAATCGTTTTATTAAAACCCAATTTGTTTTTCTTGTGCAAAACGTTTACTCTTATCTATTTGAGCCTCTTTTGTTTTGTTTGTTATTGTCGTTAACACTTCTGGGCATGTATTTACGTTGAATGATGGCGTTGTTTCTCTGTGGATAACTTTTTTTCTTTCGTCGGATGGATATTCTTGTTTATGGGCGGGATATTCTAGAGTCAAAATTATACTACTACAAGTGTCAAAAGTGACCCTAAAAGTCACGCTTCGCCAGTGTTCGCACTAATCAGTCGAACTATGCAGCTAACCATGAAAGCAAACATAAACGACATACCGCAAGATTCAGACTGTTTAGATTAATCGCCGCGAGTATCGTAGGGATTCCAAATTCCATTTGACTGGCTGAATATTCTGGTTGTGTTCATAAACTTTTCCAATCCCTTTTTGCTTTTTGCAAATAGCTTTAGATCGTCCATATACATAAGGTAGTTTATTCCTTGTTCTGTGTCTGTAAACTTGTATCTGGCATCAAATTTCCTAAGTATGTAGTTGGGTGGCATCATGGTCATGATAAACGGTAGTGGTAATAGAGAGTCTCCTTGGACGATGCCTCTCTGTATTCTTATCCCAACCAGGTGTTGTCCTCCAGCTGTCAGTTTCAGTCTCCATGTTCCCATTGCTTTCTTAATAACATTGATAATCTTGTCAGATATCTTGTACATTCTTAAGCATTTAGTTATCCATGCTTGAGGGATTCTGTTGTAGGCCTTCTTGTAGTCAATCCATGCCATGGCTATGTTCTTTTTCTTGCTTTTTATTTCCTTCAGGATATTCTGATCTATGTATAACAGGTCGTGTATCCCTCTTTTTCCTTTCCGGCATCCTTTTTGTTCCCCTGGAAGTAGTCCACGATTGTTAAGAGAGTCGTAGACCTGTTCTCTCAGTTCGGCTCGTTAATGAACTCATCGATTGTTACAATTGGTCTGAACTGCTTTCAGCCATGTAAGACTTATTTTAAACGATATTTGACATCAACGATATTTTAATTCGTGTAATATCACCAGAGACAATTTCGAACGACAGTCATCGTGCGGAACGTCTTTTTTTAAATATCAAATCTAAAAAAAAACAAAAAAAAAACGCTTTAACTATTATTTTTTCTTTCTTCCGGACTCATTCAGACTTTCGCCGATCGCGATTTGTCTTTGTTTAATGTCGCTTGATTATTTTTAACGTTAACCTTTAAGAAAGGAAATGTTAATCAAAAGAATTGGATCGTAAATACGATGTCTGCGATTGTTTGGGATCCACGCGTGCGTTGCGTACGTGTGTGCGTATGCGTGTGTGTTTGTGTTTGTGTGTGTGTGTCTTCACACATGTGTCCATGAATGTGAGTTTTAAAAAAGAGATGTAGAGAGATGGGCGGAGGTGATAATCGACTCAGAATTCATTCGCCACAAGGCCAATCCCAATAAACACCCATTTCCACATTAGCGTCCGTTTATAGTTGTTACGGGTTAATTTGCTGTACTATGCTTTTGAGGTTAAGTGTAGATATAGTTATAACGAAATTGAACTTGGGGAGTTGAGTAAAGTGCTGGTAATACTAATTATATTTTACTAATGGAGATTTGATATCTGTCTATCTGAAGCCGAAACTATATTCCTCTTACTTTTATTTAAGTATTATTGTCCCATGCTCAATTCAGTTTACTATACTGACTAATGTTGTATATATCAATCCTCAATTCAAAGGGGGTAATGTAATGAGACCATCCTCCCAGGCATTACCTCCTCCTTAGAGGTAGTGTAGTATCTATTCCGTTGTCATGAGACGATCCTCCCAGGCATTACCTCCTCCTTAGAGGTAGTGTAGTATCTATTCCGTTGTCATGAGACCATCATACCAGGCATTATCTCCTCGTTAGAGGTAGTGTAGTATCTATTCCGTTGTCACGAGACCACTCTCCCAGGCATTACCTCCTCCTTAGAGGTAGTGTAGTATCTATTCCGTTGTCATGAGACCATTCTCCCAGGCATTATCTCCTCGTTAGAGGTAGTGTAGTATCTATTCCGTTGTCATGAGACGATCCTCCCAGGCATTACCTCCTCCTTAGAGGTAGTGTAGTATATATTCTGTTACTATGCCCTCCGCCATTACCGTTATTTTTTTTGGGGGGGGGGAGGGGGGGGGAAATGAAGTATATTTTTGTTCGCCCATGATATCATCCTCCCAGTAATTACTTTTTTTTGGGGGGGGGGGCAGTGAAGTGTATGATCATTCGCCATAATGCCATTGTTCCAGGCATTACCGCATCTCTTTTTCAAATGGGGGTAGTGTAGTTTCTGTTCTGTTGTCATGATACCATCCTCACAGGAATTACTATCGATTTTGGTGGGGGTAGTGATATATTAGCAAAAATAATGATAATTCACAATAGCTATTACGATGACGAGAGCTGTGTTTACGAAAACTGCGTTAACAGAATTTAGGTTAAGTTTGGAATTTAAGTAGGAATGCGCTTTTGAAATTCAAATGTGTTTTGTCAGATGATGAGGTAAGAGTTGATCTGGAACATAAACATCGTCACTTGTTGTTTGAAACGAGGAATTTAAAAAGTACTATAGAAAAGATTGCCACCGGGTCGCGTGGAGATCATGAGCGATCGCTTGTCTTGGAAGGCTCTCGGGGACACTTGCGGTAAATAAATTAGAAAACAATAATAGGTGAAAAAGATGTCTACATTATACCAACAATAATATATATATATATATATATATATATATATATATATATATATATATATATATTTGTTTTTATCTACATACGTATACATTTCATCCTTTCAGGAATCGTCAGTGTAGAGATGATTATTTATACCGGTCGCAGGACTCGAACTCCGGAACACGAGTCATGTTTTAACTCAAATTCCGACGCTTTAGTCCACACGGCCACTATAAACAGACATATTAAAGGCAGCCGTCCGTCAAGTGTGTTCGACTGCTGAAGGAACGGGCATTAAAGCTACGATGACGGCTGTGTTAATACTACTCACTACAGTGCTCAGCCTAGATTTGGGGGCAGCAAATAATTATTAATATTTGTTTTTATCTACATACGTATACGTTTTATCCTTACGGGAATCGTCAATTTAGACATGATTATATATATATATATATATATATATATATATATATATATATATATATATATATATATATATATATATATATATATAAACAATTGTAAATTGAGATATTTTCCGACAAAACACAAGGTCTCTTATCAATCAGACTTTGTTTTTATTTAAACAAACAATAACAGCTGTTTCTTCATAGTGATACAATCGGAGTCCGAATCTTATAGGCAAATAAATCTTCAGATGTACAGAACTTACTTTGAATATATTCACGAAAAACATCCATTTTTATTCATACGATACACGCGGCGAATAATCTTCGCGGTCCGCATCTTGCGTTATGTCTTTTACATTTCTGCTTTTTGGGTTTTCTTCGATCGGTCTATTGTCAAACTTTCATCCCTGCAATGTGGAGATTGTTGATGATGTCACAAACCATTATCTGGGACTTTTTGTTTTAACACAGTTTTGTCTAACCGATTGTTTGTCTGTTGCTCGGTAACCAATCGTTTCTTTATTTTTCAGGAGATTCCAAACGGTCATGTTGGCTCTGCCCAATGTTTGTCCAATGGTTTCGATCGATTTGCCCTCCGTATCCGCTTAAAAGGGGTTGCCCCCCCCCCCTAGACACCTCCTCGTTTTTCTGTTGGTTTATCCTTTTTAACAAAATATGCAGTGTTCACTGGTGAAACTTTCGGCTCAAACGTGAGTAGTCATTCAGATAGGTTTAATGTTTAAAGAAGCAGCCTAAAAGGGAACACATAGACGACAAGAAAGAGCTATGTTCAAATACCAACAACACGACCAGCACCAAAACCATCATCACCCTAACCACTACAACCATCACCACTACCATCATCACTACCGTCAACCATAGCAAGATCACTCTAAAGTCCAATCATATCTTACCGTGGTGGTGGTGGGGGCGGGCGGCAACGTGGTAGTGTCAGAGATACCCGACAAACGGGGTTTGGACTATATTTCAACTTCCGATTTTTCCACATTTGATGTATAGATCTGATGCTCTTTGATAACATTAACCACCATGCAAAATTTCAACCTGATCAGATAAATAATTGTTGAGTTATCAACGTTTTCATGGCATAACTTCGGGAAGACTTCATACAATATGGAGAAGTACGGACCAGATAAGACTTTGGCCTATCGTTACGTTATTAAGCGGCGGTATACCGTCTCACGACTGATTTATGTTCTTGAAACATCAAAAAATCGTAGTTTAAATGATAGTTCAACACCTAAGTTAAGGTGAAACCTTTTCTCAGTATATATTTCCTACGATATTTTATTCTACGAATCGACCATCGGGACAACGCCAGATGCTCTTGCTAGCTTCCGCATAATTTCTCTAGCGATGAATTATCAATCGAACTGAAGCCCTTACATCCGTTTAGTGACGTGACAAGGACGAATTTGCGGATTCAAGATACATCCCTAAAGGATGGACAACGGCATGAGAACAGTCTCTGCTTGTGGATCAAACGAAGAGTTCGAGATTCCTAGAGCCTCATCAGACAGGATACCCGAAAGAAGGCCTGAGGGTACAACGGTCGGAACTCTAATAATTCAGATAAATCATTGAGTAATGTCCGAAACTTTGTACCATTAAGAGAAGAGTTAACGTTTCGATTGGAGGCTGAAAGTCATCTTCAAAAAAAGAAGAAAACACGATATTCTTAAGATGCGTCCATTCAATCTGCACATTTAGTGTTGAACGACGGAAGAGCCGTTTATAAAATACATGGACGTATCTTAAATAACAGCCGTCCATTTAGTTTTTTTTTGCATTGAGTGATTGAATGACATTTCAAACTCTAGCGTGATAGTCTGACCTGCCAACCGACGAGGACGTATCCCAAACGACAAGAACAGATATTCTTATGGTGAGCAGAGAAACGAAATCTTTACTGACCGCTGCACAGAACAATGCGATTAGAACAAACTACATTAAAGCTAACATCGATAAAACCCAGGAAAACAGTAAATGCAGACTGTGTAGACAAAGAGACGAAACAGTAAATCATATAAGTGAATGCAGAAATCTAACCCCAAAATAATACAAGAACAGACACGACTGCGTGAGGAAAGCAGTACACTGGGAACTGTGCAAACGATTGTATTTCGAACACACAGACAAATGGTACAAGCATAAACTAGAGACAGTACTTGAAAACGAAAAACAAACAATCCTCTGAGATATGGATGTACAAACAGATAAACTCATACACATGTTATAATAATCGACAAGAAGGAAAGATCCTGCCAAATCGTAGACTTCGCCGTTCTAGCAGACAACAGAGTGAAGATCAAGGGAACGGAAAAACGAAGCAAATACACGGAACTTGCCAGATAGCTAAAAGGAATATGGAGCATGAAGAAAGTAAATATAATACCGATGTGCTAAATTAACGTCTTAATGACAAATTTGGCGGCCATAAGTATATATATATATATATATATATATATATATACACTAGAAAAATACCCATCCCAAGACGGGTAAATTAATTTTCCGAATAGAACAGTTTTGCACCACCTTTATGACCCCTTACGAAAGGTAATATTTATTTAATAATATTTATTAATTGATATATAATACATATTATAAAAATTCAGAATAATTGGAAGTATCTGAATTCTCACGAAGAGCTTTGCCCCACTTTTATCTCCTATCCATAAAACTAAAAAAATAACTTAGATTAAGACCCATTACACCACGTAGTTGTGTTCACAAGTTCATAATAATTGGTTAATTAGTTTAGGAGTGAATCATGTACATACAAATAGATAAACATATAGACATAGCTTACTTTATATTGGCAGAGATATGTCCCTTGCCTCGATTCAATAAAAGCACCCACGTGTCCAATCATGGCTTCTACAAAAAGTAAAAAATATTTGAACTAGTAACTTTTTTTATACTTAAGCTGAGTTAATCGACGTTTGTTTCCTTAAGGTTTTTTTCCTATATATATTCCCACAAAAAGGAAAAGATTTGTGCGAATTTTTGGTACTTCTGCAGTTTAAGGAATCCATGGACACGTGCTTCTGGCTATTAGCCGTCATCAGCATGGCTAATCTGCAAATATTGTGGCTTGGCAAACGATGCCTTTGGTTAAGCAGTTATTTTGTAATGGACAACGTGCGCAAGTACTACACTTACAGTTTTTCTCTTCACTTTTGGCTTTCTTATTTATGTTCTTTTTTTTACTGAACAAGTGTTAAAACGGTGTTGGGGGATCGGGGTTAGGGTTAGGGTTCCTTAAAATCATCATCGCTTTTATCAATTTTCATTTCCAATTAGTGAATTTCGCAATTAAAATGTTAACTTGTCTACTTATTTTCTTGTATTTTGGTTGTATAAGCGCTTTGATATTTTCCGACCGTCTACCTAAACATCCGGAAACTACCGACGCCAAGTCGCTTTTAGCTTGGGTCTTAATCTGGAAACGTACCAAACATTCCGTCAATTTCAGTTTCTTTAAGGTATTTTAATGGGTTTTTTGGAGAACATAATATGGACACAACCTCCCATTTGAAAATGTATCAGATTTTTATTGAATTCGATCTATCACAATTAGACACCAATTAGGCAATATTTCTTAAATTTCTATTTTTTCTGAAGACTTCTTAGGCTTAAGCCTTAAATCTTTTCTCTAATCCAAATAATGTAATGGATTTTGATCAAAATTGGAATAAGTATTGTAGACATAAGGTTTAGTAGCATTATATCTAGACTTTTATCTTCGTAAAGGGTCATAAAAGTGGTGCAAAACTGTTCTGCTCGGAGAATTACTTTTACCCGCCCTGGGACGGGTATTTTTCTTGTTTATGTATATGTCTGCGTGTTTTTTTTATTTCTTAATTTTATTTAGTGTTTATAATATTTTCCCTCTGAACACAATTAACAATTTCGGCTATTTATATTGAGGCTAAGATTCCCCAATTGATATTTGAGCTAATGTTTTTAGTTTTTGTTCTCAATTATAGTGAGGCATGTATATATATATATATATATATATATATATATATATATATATATATAAATGAAGAAATGCGGAAGTTGAGCGCATTTCTTGCACTAACACTCAGGTCAAAACGACATATTTTAAGTTAATGCAACTTTGCACAATAGACGCACCCTGTCTTTTTTATGCTGCCCATGCATGTGTCTATGTGTGTACCCATGCATGTGTCTATGTGTGTACCCATGTAGGTGTCTATGTACATGCCTATGTATGTTCCTATGTATGTGCCTATGATATGTGCCTATGTATGTTGCCTATCTATGTGTCTATGTACGTGTCTATGTATGTGCCTATGTATGTGTCTATGTATGTACCTATGTATGTGCCTATGATATGTGCCTATGTATGTTGCCTATCTATGTGTCTATGTACGTGTCTATGTATGTGCCTATGTACATGCCTATGTATGTTCCTATGTATGTGCCTATGATATGTGCCTATGTATGTTGCCTATCTATGTGTCTATGTACGTGTCTATGTATGTGCCTATGTATGTGTCTATGTATGTGCCTATGGCAGCATACATAGGTACGTACACATACGGAATCAGAAATCGAAAAAATCGGAAAAATTTTAAACCTGATTTCCGATACCAAAAACGATCCTTTTAATTTTTAAAAACTTAATTTTCTATTATTAGTACTAAAGATAAAATGATAAATTTAAACTACCAGTAAAATTAAAATTTATGGATCAAAATAACGAATTTAGGTGAAAATGGCACCGGTAACAATGGCACAGATAAAAATGGCACAAGTGGATGAATATGAAAAGTGACACAAGTGAAGAATTTTATTAACTCTCGAAGGGTGGTCCTTACGTGCAGAAATGCAAAATATAGCCCGTTCTTGTTAATGAGAGTGTTGAAAAGTGAAGTCCGATGTGTCCTGCGTGGTTAGTTCTTTTGGGGCTTAATACCAGCAGAATGGAGAAAAAATAAAAAAAGTCTCAGATATAGATGTTTGGTGTTGCATGTTTAGTGTTGCATGTTGCGTGTTGCGTGTTTGGTGTTCTATGTTTGGTGTTGCATGTTTGGTGTTCTATGTTTGGTGTTGCATGTTTGGTGTTCTATGTTTGATGTTGCATGTTTGTCATACGTGTTTGGTGTTGTATGGTTGGTGTTGCATGTTTGGTGCTGCATATTTGGTGTTGTATGTTTGATGTTGAATGTTTGGTGTTGCTTGTTTGGTGTTGCATGTTTAGTGTTGCATGTTTGGTGTTGTATGGTTGGTGTTGCATGTTTGGTGCTGCATATTTGGTGTTGTATGTTTGATGTTGAATGTTTGGTGTTGCCTGTTTGGTGTTGCATGTTTAGTGTTGCATGTTTGGTGCTGCATATTTGGTGTTGTATATTTGATGTTGAATGTTTGGTGTTGCCTGTTTGGTGTTGCATGTTTAGTGTTGCATGTTTGGTGCTGCATATTTGGTGTTGTATGTTTGATGTTTAATGTTTGGTGTTGCCTGTTTGGTGTTGCATGTTTAGTGTTGCCTGTTTGGTGTTGCATGTTTAGTGTTGCATGTTTGGTGCTGTATGTTAAAAAAAAAACTATTGGATTGTTTCCTGTAATATTTGGTTACCGTTTTTTGTCACCATAACAAGTAAGTATTTCCTAAAATTTGATTCCGGAGAAGCACCTAACTATGCATCACACTAAACATGCAGTATTGCGCATGTTTACAAACGCAAACATGCAAAACGTTTCTTTTACTGGCTGGCTTCATGAATCATGATCCTATAATTTCATATTTGTTGCGTATAATGTTATATTCATTAAACATTATAAAGCAATATTATTTTTTCATATTAAAAAAAATTTTGATTTCTAAATTATTTATTTTTTGAGAAATATTTAAAAATTCTAAATCTGTTTACCCTTTTCGTAACGTCAAAACAATTTTTTAAAAATGCATTTATAACGTATATATTTAAATTTAAATGCCAGACACGCCAAGAAACTGAACCATTTCCACATGACCTGCCTACGTAGATTGATGAAAATCAAGTGGTAAGACAGGATACCAGACACAAAGGTTTTAGCCCGATCCAGCTTCCCATTAGCATACACCATGCTGCAACAGTGTCAGGTTCGTTGGGCAGGTCATATATGCCGCATATCAGAGTCAAGACTCCCCAAAACAACTCCTTTACGGTGAGCTGGCCAAAGGCAAAAGAACCGCAGAAGGACAGTGGAAACGGTTTAAGGACAGTTTGAAGGTGCCCCTCAAGCAGTTCGGTCTGTATTCCGACTCGTGGGAAGACTTAGCTCACAGCAGATGTTCCTGGCGTACTGCAAGACACAAAGAGGCCACGATTGCTGAATTTGAACGCATTGAGGAACACAAAGGAAAACGTGCTATTCAAAAAATAAAGAGCAGTCAGCACCTCGGCGGCAGGATCATCCCACGGGTGCTCTACATGCGGAGGATACTTTAGAGTCCGGATCGGACTGACGAGTCATTTCCGGACCCACAAAACAACTACATCATCACGGTCATCTTCGCAAGCGATGGACAAACTCATCATCATTTAAATTCAAGGTGCTTTGTTACATTAGGACCCGAGCTAACTTTTACTCCGTTGTTAGGGTTAGGTGGGCTAAGTGTGTGCAAACCCAAGGGGGTTCTGAGTATGATCTTAAAAGACATCCAGTGGTGAGGCCTCCATTTGGGAGCTGTGGGGAATGTGTAGTTGCCCCTTAGTTGTCATTGCTCACAGGTCCACTATGGCCCGGAGTTATAGTACATGTAAGAGCCCCATCTATGGGTCAAATAGAACCTACCGGCGCTACCAAATCAGGCTGTCTGAAGTTATTGACTTCCTGACTCAAAATGCACAAAAAATTGATTTTTTATTGTTTTTTTTCCTTTGCAAAACTCAATCATGTTCTGCAAAATCCAAAACAAAAAACAACAATTTCCCTCCCTCCCTTCTTCTTTCCTCTCCCCTCTCCTCCTTCACTTAACCAAACACCATATGAAGAACACATAAAAAGAACTTGAAGCATAAAAACCTTCACCAAAATGATCGGATTCAGCATTCAATTAAAACAAAACGACCAAACTAAACCAAACCAAACCAAGCCTAAGTGGCCTACTGTTAAAGGGGTTAGGGTATCAACCTCGTCAGGTATTTGAAATATTTTTTCTGGCCTAAAGTCGGATACTTTTTAGACAGATCTCGTATATATATATGAGGAAACATAGAAATAATGTTTCAGACAAAATGCAAAATAAAAATGGAATTGGGGATAAGCGAATCAACAAACTAACAAAAATATGAACTCAAACACATAAAAGCTCTACCAAGATATTTCAGTTGCTAGAAAGCAACCATTCTCGGTTGGAAATCAGAACTTATATATATATATATATATATATATATATATATATATATATATATATATATATATATATATATATATATATATATATATATATATATATATATACATATATATGTGTGTGTGTGTGTGTGTGATAAAAATGACAAACGGAAAACAGGTTAAAGTGCAGGAGAAAAACAAAAACAAGAGATTTGACCGGTTTTGTTCGTGTTAGCGAACGTCTTCAGAAAAAGAACGAAACCGGTCAAATCTCTAGTTTTTGTTTTTCTCCTGCACTTTAACTTGATTTCCGTTTGTCATTTGTCACACATTTTGTCTACCACGGCATTTAATTTTCATGACTTATCGTGTACCTTACCCCATATATATATATATATATATATATATATATATATATATATATATATATATATGTGTGTGTGTGGGGGGGGCAGGGTTAGCGGGATTACTGGTTCATCTCATCGAAATTATCGCGAGTTTCTGTGTTCATTTCCGGCCTGTCGTAAACAAAATTAAAACAAATGATAGCTTTGCAGTTTTAAAATATTTTTTGACCAGACAAAAAAGTTATTCACTAATTCCTGCTTTTCTCGCCGATTCCAAAACTGGTCTTACCTTTTCTCTTGGACGCTCCGATCCCACGATAATAGTCAACGTCCGTCTGCACTTAATAATAGTCAAATTATAGATAGTCAACTTATTTTTGAATGCGAACAAATAAAATGTAATATTAAAAAAAAAGTGTTCGAATGTATCTTTATGGGAAATTCTTTTTCACCGTCTCATAAAAAAATGTTATGATTATAAAATAACGAACAGTTTTATTAGAGTAAAATCCTAAACAAATATTAAATACGTCCTAAACTGCGGATTTCTACTTTTACGAATAAACATTTTTTTCATTCCTTTTAAGTTAATACTCTGAGGATGATTCTTGGCAGAATTAAAAAGTACAGGGTGCTAGGGGAATTTGTTTTAAATTTACTACACGCTCAAATTATGTATAATAATATTATTTTGATTTCAGATAACATATTCAGAGGAAGATGTTAACCCAAGAAATGAAAAGACATGCAGTCATGGTTGCTTTAGCTGCAAAACAGTGATTTAGAAATCAGTAACTTTTTACATGTTGCTAGATCATTTGTTCATAAACTTCGGTTGGAGTTCTAGGGATCTGATGTCAATGTTTCCCCTGGCATGGGGCTACGTGTATCTTCTTCTGGAGTACCAAGTGTGATGCACACAAAATATCCGGCTAGTGTGATGGATTTCGGACTTGTGAGCATGCCATGCCACTTAAATTTTTCCGACAGGGTCAATACTGATGGATACCTTAATGTTCTTAAAACGGTTGTTAAGCCCTGAATGTATAACGTATTAAATGGAAAGTCGTATGTCTTTCAACAAGACTGTGCACCTTCTCAGAAAGCCATTGTAACTGTGGACTAGTTATCAAAGATTTTTACGATCATGTGACGCCCAATATGTTGCCCCTTAACTCGCCAGATTTAAATCCTATGGACTATTACGTGTAGAGACTAATCGACACCATCATAGTACCATAGCTTCACTAAATGCCCCCATTGTTCAGGTGGTGTCTGAAATAAATAGGGATCACCTAATTTCAACTTGTGGACGGTTTCGAGCCCGAGTAGAAGCAGTCATTGAAGCGAAAGGTGGAATAATTAGATTAAGAAGTATCACCAAGGATATTTGTGTCAATTTGATTGAAATATATACATTTTTTTTTGTTAAAATTTAACTGTCCTTAAATAGCCCTCGCGCCCTGTACAAGATATATAGCTAATATTTTTTTTAGTTAATAATGTTAACGTGATATTATAAAAAATATCAGAAGAAATTATTTATTTTAATAAATTATATATTTTATAAAGAATAGTATTTTTTCTAATTTAATATTTTAACGTAATTTAGGGGGTCTTCTTCTTTCGTGTGAATCAGATGATTCTAGTGTTGGCATTAGTTTCCCCGATGTTTTTCTAGTTAAAAATCTTTCTGGAAAAAACATCGGGTACTTACGGGAAGGATCACGAGAAGGTTGCCAACACCCATAAGTGAAAGTGGTGCTGTGGAACCGACTGGATTCGAACTTGGAACACCCAGGTCTTCAGTCCGTGTCGTTATCCACTTAACCACGGCAGCCTTCTCGTGGTCCTTCCCGTAAGTATCTGATGTCTTTCCAGAAAGATTTCTAACTAGAAAAACATCGGGGAAACACCAGAATCATCTGATTCACATCTGTTGGTCCCTCCTGTAAGTAGCCGATATCTTTCACGAAAGAAATCTATCGAGAAAGATATCGGAGGAACCAATGCCAATAATAGAATCCTCTGATTCATACGAAATGAATGAAAGTAATTCAAGTATTGGTCTGATTATTCCCACGGACAATAACGCTTTTTTATGCTGTTAAAAGCGACGTTGGCCTTCGGGCTGTGATTAAAGTGTAGCATCTGCCCTGTCCTCGGTCGGAGGAGAAGACATCCGTTTTGATTTTTGTCCAATCCAGAGTGCCCCCTTTTCAGGAGTTGGATATCCCCCACATAAAAAAAAAACGAGCTTGTGTCTAACTTTGCCTTCGTGGGGAGGCAAGTAAATAGAGCCCCTTTCTATATTTTTACGAACACATTTTAAACAAAAGAGGGCTCCAGTGCGCTGCTGAAAACATCCCGTAGATTTTATTTACCCCTTTTCCCGCCAAACACTTGATATGAGAGGAGGTCTGTCTAACGTGGTTGAATCCAGCTCATCTAAATAGAGAAACACCCAGGATGGTCGCAAAATTTGTCAAAATTCCCCGGTAGGGGCGCCACAGGCGACCGATAATAAACCAATTCCTGAAGGAAATGATCTCTGGGATTGAATCGTTCTTACTCTACGCTGATATACTCAACGTATGTCCGGGGGTAGATAGCACCGACTCTAAATGTAGACCGAGGATTATTT
>OY744538.1:91442252-91447252 GCA_963556195.1 Sepiola atlantica | reverse complement strand
TATATATATATATATATATATATACGTGTGTGTGTGTGTATGTATACTAACTATGAATATTTTTTTATAAAATATTTAAGTGTATTTACCTACAGACAACATTTTTTCAGACTTACGTCTACATCAGTGCAGGAAGTGGTGGTTTCAGGCGGTCAGACGGGTTCAAACGCAGTTCGTAGATTCAGAAAAGAGTCACGATCTTACGCCCCCACCCATTTGGCCAACGTAAATCACCACAGACATTGCTGAAATTAAGGTACATTTTAAGCCGGCGGCGAGATTCAAATGTTCTGATAAAGGAGGAGGTAATGACTGAAAGGAAGGTATCATGACGAAAGAACACTACCGTCCCATACCCCACACACCAAAAGGATGAGGTAATGCCTGATGATATCATGATAAGAGAACAGATACAACACTACTCCCTCCTCTTCCTAAAAAGGATTAGGCAATCCTGAGAGGATGGTATCATGAGGAACAAATATGTACAATACTGCCCCTACGAAGGAGGCGGTAATGTCTGGTGGACGATATCATGACAATAGAAGAGATTTTAAAAAACTGAGTTCACCCCAAGTTGCCACTGTAGACGTAAGGGGCTACTGAGAATTAGGGTTAAAGTTTAGGAGATCATCCTAAATTGGGAGCTGTGCAGCGATATGCTCGTTCACATTATTTCTAATTTCTGCATGTCGGTAGAGTCGGGGAAACAAGGAACAGAAAAGGAGTTCCAAAGGTCGACATCTCGAGGAAAGAAGCTATTAGAGTAAAAAGTTCTCCGGCATTTGGGGACCTCGACAGTGAATAGATGGGATTTAGCTGATTGTCGGATTGGTCGAGTATATTTACGTCGAAGGGGCACCAGAGCAGCAAGTTCATCGGAGCACAATCCATTGAAATAGTTGTAAAACAAGCACAAGGATTCAACATTGTGGCGATGGGACAAGAGTGGATAGCGAGGGATCTATTAGATTAGATACTCTTTTGGGGGGTTTGTCTAAGAGGGAGATACTAGTGGAATGATGCACCAGTCCAGATGTGACAACAATACTTCATGCATTGGCAGATGGTATCTTTGTAAAGATATAGGATACTGTCAGGTGTGAAAAGTTTTCTAGAACAGAGCCCACTTTCTTTGCAGCAGACTTAGCTATGTCTTCTATGTATTTTTTCAATTCATGTTATCTGTGAATGTTTGGTCGAGGAGTTTGAACGTTGGACTCTCAGGTAGGGTGTTATTTGCCACGGCAATCAGTTGTTGAAGAGGTCTGTTGTAGTTGTTGAAGGAAAAGAGCTTTGTCTTAGCAGCATTAAATGTTACCATCCATTTATGACCCCATTCCACTACAGACTGGAAGTCACTTTCTAAGGATTCAGCCATTGCCTCGGATATGTGCACTACCCCTAAAAAATAGAGGATGTAATACCCGGGAGGATCCCTCTATAAAAGAAGAAGGTAATGCCTGTGAGTATGGTATCATGACAAAAGAAGACATACTACACTACACCTCCCCAAAAAGAAGGAAATAATCCCATGACAACAGAAAAGGTACTACAATACTCCTCTCCAAAGGAGGATGCAATACTTAGAAAGATTACCCCCACCCCCTTAAGAAAGGAAGAGGTAATTCTTGGGAGGACAGTCTTATGACAAAAGAACCAACACTACACTACAACCACTTATTAAAAGATAATACAATACAGTTTTTTTATTCCTTAAAAAACATCAAGTCATAAAAACAGTATTGTTTATAATTCCTTGGCCTTTTGGCTAAGATCAAAGTGTAGTATCTGTTCCTATATATGCACATATAGTGTAATATCTTTTCCTATATATTCATATATATTCACCTTGTTAATGTTTATGTATGGGATTAAATACGTATATCTTTAAACTTGTAAAGCTATTTATTTTTAATACATATATTTAAATAAATACTTTTACGAAGTTTATATATATATATATATATATATATATATATATATATATATATATATATATATATATATATATATATATATATATATATATATATGGTTCGAAGAGTCGTTTCAAGTTTTGGGAATAAGATTTCATTTGGGGAAGGTTCCTGGATTTTTCATATGAGTTTTTTTCATGTATTTTGACTTGTAACCTTTGTCAAGAACTCTTTTAAAACTTTTCCCATCTTCTTTGGAATAGTGTGTTTTTCCAGTTACTATTGAAGGAACAAGTTCTGTGATGATCAATGAGGTTAAAATGAAGACTATATATTACTCTTGATTTTGCTGTGAAACGCGCGTAAGATATAGAAAAAGTATTGAACTTGGACAGAAATAAACATAAAAATTAAAATATAATTATATAAATACATTTTGTTTTATGAGACAAAGAAAAATTACAGGTATACGCAGATATATGAAAGTAAAGAAATTGACAGAACGGATCAGAGTTATTGATCTGGTTGTTCGACAATATATGAAGATTAAAAATTCAAAGAACAAATTAAAGTTATGGTTATGGATTGATTGTTCCTATGATCATTGGAATGCAACTATAATATATATATATATATATATATATATATATATATATATATATATATATATATATATATATTTATATATATATATATATATATATACGTGTGTGTGTGTGTATTTGTATATGATAATTGCGTTTATAAAGTTTGACATGAATAGATATATAAGTCGATATGTGTATGTATGTACGCATATATCTAATATATATCTAATATATATCTAATATATATTTATGTCTAAATTTAGTTTACATGTATATGTATGGGATTTCATATACATGTATAGATATATACTTTTATATTTATGCAGTAAAATTTGTTTATTCACGGAGTAGTAAACACACACACACATACATATATATCTTTATCTATAATTTATTTAGTAATATTTATGTATGTAATATTTGTGGTGATATATATTTATATGTATACATATAATGTCGATTAAAATGAAAATAAGAATTACTTAATTACTTATATATATATATATATATATATATATTTAGTCAAACATAGTTAAAAATAACAGAATTCGTCTGTTTAATTTTACCTTTCTTTATTTTTTCAATTTTTCTGATGGTCTTTTTTGTATTAAAAGCAAAAAAAATAAATAATAATAACTGTTCCATAGGTTTAACAGGTTTCACGAACGTTTTCGATTCTTCGTCGAATCATCCTCAGGTGTCAAAAAATCAAATGAACAAAAAAGCTGGAGAAAGAAGAAAATTTTAAAAAGACGGTGGAGAAACGCACAGAGAACGTTTTCGCATTGTTCCAGGAAGTCGTTGACGATTTAAATTCAGCAACGCTGGATGGCATCACATACACACACACACACACACACACACACACACAGACACACACACACACACACACACACACATATATATATATATATATATATATATATATATATATATATATATATATATATATATATATATATAGTACATGTATTGTATTAGTTTCTGTAAATGTAAATCCGTAGAAACTCAAGTGTTTATAAAAAGTGCTCAATAACAAGTAGAGCTGTTTATAAGTATACATTTTTATTTATACAAACATTATTGGTTACACATGTGCATACATTTTCGGTTGCACTTTTCCCAGAAAGTCAACCTCATCAGACCAAGAATTTTCGAAAATTCTTGGTCTGATGAGGTTGACTTTCTGGAAAAAGTGCAACCGAAACATGTATGCACATGTGTAACCAATAATGTTTGTATAAATAAAAATTTATACTTATATATATATATATATATATATATATATATATATATGTGTGTGTGTGTGTGTGTGTGTGTGTGTGTATCGAGGCAGCATTTTTTCTTTAAGACACGTATTATTAAAAATAACCGACAATTTTTGTCTGGTTATTTTAGTGTTGATCCCTTTAATTTTCCGGATTAAAATCTTAATCTCGGAAAAAAATTGGCTGATGAAACTGCCGTAATGTACATGTTGGTCCAGAGTACTTTCTGACCCGTCTGGGTCCATCGTCAGTGGAATAATGACAAACAGGTAAAGACCTGGAGTGAGATTTATAATTAATTATGGCGGGAAAATTTAAATATGAAACTATATTTATTAGGTATTATAAGCATTTAAGTATATTAGTACTAGTGTTAAAATTAATCTTGTTAATAGCAGGGTTTTTTTGTTTTAATGAGTAAAGCTTCTAATATGTGGAGTTTTTGTGTATTAGTATTATGTTCTAAGATTTTAGTATTGTCTACGAGAAGTTTTCGGATTTGCGAGCGGGGACAGAAATGTTCATTAGTAAGGTGTCTAGCTATAGCACTATTATCGGATAGATGCATGGTCAACCTCCTAGACAGAGTCGTGGTGGTCGAGCCAATATATACGCGTTTTCCTTGGTTGTCGGAGACACAGTCTCCTAATGGACATTTAAACTCGTATACTAGGCCCGTCCTATCCAAGACTCTAATCGAGGGTGAAGAATTATTTGTAATAAGATTAGTGGTTTTAGTTTTATTGTAGTAAATAATTAGTTAAACTTTTTTATTTGGGTCGGTGGGAAGTACGTTTTTATTAATAATATTTTTTTAAACCTGTTCATCTGTTTTATAGTTATGGTGAAATTGGTTACGGTAAAATAGTTTGATAGTCTTGTTGAGTGGAGAAATGGATTCATTGTTTTTCTTCCGAGATTAAGATTTTAATCCGGAAAATTGAAGGGATCAATACTAAAATAACCAGACAAAAATTGTCGGTTATTTTTAATATATATATATATATATATATATATATATATATATATATATATATATATATATATATATATATATATATATATATATGATTTTTATTAAGTAAGCAATTCTTATTTATCATTTGAATCGACATTATAAGTAAATACAATTTTTTCAGTGTAGATAAGAAATGGTAATATATATATATATATATATATATATATATATATATATATATATATATATATATATATATATATATATA